>RJWJ010001291.1:0-139692 GCA_004363605.1 Indri indri
GGCATGCGCCACCATGCCCGGCTGATTTTTTTCTATATATATATTTTTAGCTGTCCAATTAATTTTCTTTCTATTTTTGGTAGAGATGGGGTCTCGCTCTTGCTCAGGCTGGTCTCGAACTCCTGAGCTCAGAACGATCCGCCCACCTCGGCCTCCCAGAGTGCTAGGATTACAGGCGTGAGCCACCGCGCCCGGCCCACCTATTTCTATTAAGTTATTATTTAATGAATACTAACTACAAGCCTGGTGAAGTAATGATTATTTTATATAAAATATGAAAAAATAATCCTCATGACAATATTATAAAACTTTACGAACATTATAAACACCATTCAGATCTGTAGTTTCCATATATGAGGGCGGGAAAATGTTTGTATGGCTTTGTTATCAGAAAGCATCCTATTTATTTCAATTTCTGAAAATGTTTTAATTTGCACATTTTTATTAGAAGGACTTAACTAAATTTCAAAATATGTGAAAGTAGATTATCATTCTCAACACCATTGGAGTTGATTTCTATATTGGTTAAATTTATTCTGGTTACATTAACACATTGACCCAAATCTGTGTAATAGCTTTTATACAATAGAATTTAATTTTTTCCTCACATAATACTGGGTGAGTTTACATATCAATAATACATCTCTCCTGCTCATTCATGGACCCATGCAGACGGAGACTATGCCATCTCCAAAAATGAGTTTCCAGGTCACCTTGTAGCTTGTCTACATTCCAACACTCTTAAAGAAAAAAAAAGAAAAGAAAAAAATAATAGTAGAGCCTACATGAGGGGTTTTATGGGCCAGAATTAGAAGTCAAATACATCATTCTGCTCATGCTACGTTAGATACAACTTAGTCATTCAAGTACACATTCAGAAAGACCTAGAACAGTTTTATTTAATAATATGCCCATAAAAAGGGGCAAACATAGATTTTTGTAGAGTGTGTAGCAGTCTCTGCCTCAGCTTTTTAGATCCTGAATTCTTTTGTGATTAACAAAACTATCCACTCAACTTACCTCCTAATAGAATAATTTTAACATATTTATTTCAGCATTTTCAGCTTGTTAATGTTCTTTCACTTTCATTCATTCTCATTTTGCTCCTCACAACAACCCTCCGAAGGGTAAGACAGGTGTTATTATTATTCCACTTAAATTGGAAAAATTGAAATAAGGGTTGAGAAGCCCTGGGTCAAATGGAGCAGAACTACTTAATACGGAAATTAAGTGGTTCTGGTTAAAACACATAAAGTAAAGCTTAATTCCCAAGCCTCCAGAGAGGGCTTAGACAAGACCTAATTTTAATAAGCCTTAACTCTTAAGGACTTTTTTAATGTAGAGCCCGACTTCATGTTAAACTTAAATTATCATTTTCTAATTTTCTCCTTTAAAAAAAGTTGTATAAGATTGATGTGTTATACATGTAAAATTGCTGTACTTTAAAAAAATGTATGCATATGTGTAATCGGAAATAGTCTTTTATTACCCTGATCTTCTCCATAGGTCAACTTATCCTATGTGAATGAAAAAGAGAAGGGAATTAAATTTTAATGAGCAGGTGTATAGGTATAAAGCAATCTGTTAGCTTTCTGCATATATTACCTCACTTAAAGAAAGGTTTGGTACAGCAATATTATCTAAATTTTACACATGTGAACCCTGCAGCTAGAGAAATTAATGTTTCTTGTGAATCATAAAGCACTACTGAAAATCTGGAAAAATAATTTTTTTTCTAAAATGGTGGTAGAAAACTATGGGGATTGTTATAGAAACTGTGGAGGCAATTTTCCATAATAATTGTGACAGAAATGATGGGAGAAAGTTTACATAAATCTATACCAGGAACAGTTGCCAACATTGCCCCTAGCAGAACTAAGTGTTGATGGTTGAAACATTAAAAAGTTCTGTTGTGTTGATAGCTTGAGAAAGCAAATGACAAAATCTTATTTCAACCTAAATCCATTATTAAAAATAAGCTGTAAGACAATGGAAAAGTTAAAGAGTTCTTGAGTAACTTGTGTTTTTAAGCATGATTGACCTGTTCACGTCCAGCTGGAAGACTCCTGTGCCAAGCAACTCATAAAACTCAAGTACACAAGCTGACACCCTGACAAAGGGATGAGTAATTCTTCAGAGAATGGGTGGACAGCTTGTGGATGCAGAATCCCAAATGGCAGATCTAAAAATACCTTCCAATTGCTTGCCCTTTATTCACATATGTTTTGAGAAAAGCATTAGGTTTGTAAGAAAAATAGCTAATCTGTTTTATTATTGTTCCAGTCACCTTAGGATTCCAGATCGGAATTTATAGTTTGGAATTCGATTTTAGTGTGTCATGCGATGACTGTGTGATACTGCTCAAGCCATCCTTTTTGAGCTTCAGTTTCCTCATATGTTAAACTAAGAGAATACCTATCTTGCAAGTCAAGAAAATTAGAGCTATTATAAAAATATCAGAAATGGTTTCTAGCACATAGTAAATGCTCACTAAATATTTACAGAGATTATTTTTATTTTTGAGATGATAATAAGATGATGATGATGATGATGATATTTGGGTTCCAAGGCCAATTCTTTAATAATACCAGAATACCTTCCTGGTAGTTATTTGTGTTTTAGGCATAATAATTTTTAATATGAATTTACATTTACTAAAACCTTTATATTTGAAATGATATTTTCAAACACATCATCTCCTTTAATCCCCCAAATAATCCTCTATGTGAATTAAAGAGAGAAATATGTTAATTTTAGAAATGAAGGGAGCCTAAACACTGATGTTTCAGGGCTGACATGAATCTGATCCAATGCTACTTTTATTCTACCTCAAGATCTCATTGAGAAATATGTTTTAGTACTTAACACAAATGTGACACTGAGCATAAAACTGATCCACTAAACTTAGTTGTGCTGTTTTATTAAAAAATGCAGGTCACTATTCTCTGGTTATCCAAAGTAGCACACTGCCTACATGTGGCACTGTAAATGATTTCCCCAGAATATATTCAATGCTGAAGTGCCTTTGCTCTCACGTAGGATGACTTAAATAAAGGAACTAATGAGCCTTCTGGATCCTGGAGCCAGGAAGAAGTGGGAGCAAGCTCAGATGTTGCCATTGCCCTCAGAGAGAAAAGAATATAATTCAAGAGAAAAATTATACAGTGAACATTTCAAAACAGAACAAAATAAGTGCTTTAGTGTAGGTACAAAGCAGTGCTTAGGGAGCTGCAAGACCATCATAATGACATGGTCAGTAGCAGGAATAGAATAACCAGATAGCAAACAGACACCTTGGGAAACTTAAACATGGTTTGTTGTTTGTTTGGTTGGTGGATTGGTTGGTTGGTTGGTTAATTCTAAAAGATATAAGAGGAGTCACTTTTACATTTTATGTATCCTGAAGATCAGCAACGTATTTTAAACACAGAATAACAGGTAGAGGTATATGGGCTTCTCTGTTACACACACGATTGCATATAGTGTCCTGGCTTACATACTTTAAAGAACATGTAACTGTAGAACTAGAACTGGGATCTGTGATACAGGCATCCCCAGAGTCCTCATTCTAATAAGCCCCCATTCCACCGGTGGGGTCTCTCCTATGGGAGCAAAAGCAGAGAGACAGTGTCCTGGAACACGAAGCCTTCGAGGTTCTCATTACTTTGTAGTCAAGTGCAAGAAGCAATGTTCATATTTGGAAGTTAACTAATGACGAGGCTAAATTTCAGGGCCAAAGTCAATGATTTGGAGTTTGAGGCAAATAATTCAGTCAGAGAAGGGGGAGATAAAAAATATTATGCAAGCAACAACCAGGGCCCAATACTCATGTCTAGACCAGTGACCAGGGATTGAGGTGTATACTTCAATTCCAAGCTTCATCATTTGAGAAGTGAGCATGGAACACACTATGCTATTTGGATTATGTCCAAAGAAAAACAAAGAAACTTGAGTTCATAAGTTTTTCATGAATTGAATGCTTGAAGATATGGAAGATTAAGGCAGAGAATGGGAACATCATCAAAAACGTCACATAGAGAAGTGGCTTTAGGAAAAACTATAATTTTTCCACATTATCCTGAGGCCACTGTTCTTTTTTTTTCTATAATGAACCTTGTTAGTGTTTTGGTTTTTTTTTTTTTTTTTTTTGAGGTTCAAAGAGAAGAGCCATTCCTAGGATATGAATTCATTTTCATAAACTAAATTAATCCACATAGTAATCCTGTGTGGCTTACCTCATAATAGTAATAGGATTATCACTATGCTATATGCTATGACTTTTTAACAAATACAAAATCTGAGATTTAGATAGATGAACTAACAGCCAGTAAATGATAGCACTGGAACTAGGTTTTACCCTCCAGATGCTTCCAACTCCATTTCCCATGCTCCCACTCTCCCTGTTTTTTGCTTTCCCTCTCTTTTTCTTCACTACTACTTCTTTGTATTGGTCTTTATTTTCATTTCAAAATAATACATGACAATTTACAGGAAAAAATAAAGTGCATTTTTAAGAAAAGAAAACTGAAACTATGCATGATTGCATCACCTATATATGATTATTTCCAGTATTTTGATGTTTTCCAGCATTTTATCTGAGTGTGGTATGTGTGTGTGGTACATGCATAGGCTCAAGAGTACAAAAATTTCATCATAAGTGCATATAAGTTGGAAAACCTACTTTTTCAACAATATTTTAAATATTTTCCATATAATTACATATTTTAGTTTTGAGAATAATTTGTAAAAACTAATGTTTTCTCTGGGTAAAATTTCAATAATGCAGAGTGGTAGGCACAATGAAAGTCAAAAATCCTCTAAATCTTCCATCAGAAATAAACACTGTTAACATTTTACTAAATATGCTCAAACTTTATATACATATATATATATATATATATATATGAGTTTATATGCACGGGATCATGTTCATTATTTTCTTAATCCTGACTTTCTCAACAATATAGTTTGAATATCTTTCTTTGTAAATAGTTAAAGAAAAAAGAATGAAAGGAAGAAAAAGAAACCATACGAACTTTCATAATAATGAATGCAGTTAAGTGAAGTCTTGGTTTTAAAGACAAATCACATGGGAGCAAATCTTCTCTCACTGTGTGATGTTGGGTAAGCCAATTTTCCTTTCTCTTTTTCGGATTTATTAACTATAAAATGGAGATAGTTATAGGACTGACCTCAAAGACTTTTCATGAGAAGTAAGTATGTTATTGTCTATAAGGCCTGTAAAAGAGTACCTTGTATGGTCATAATGCGAGTGCTCAGTAAATATTAGCTATTGCTATTATTACATTTTCATCATTGTTGTTTTCATATATGTCACGACATATAGTTGTCATATTGATAATCAATGCTGATTGATGCGATTTAAGTGTTTATTTTTTTGTTTTTTCATGTATACTTGACAGTATCACAAATGATTGTTTTTATGTCCCTTGGGGAAAAATAAAATCTCCAACGAATAAGTCTTCTATTAGTAATAGTTATCTGCAATAGCTGGAAAGACCAAAGGTAATAAAAAGACAGCAGGCCAGGGGTAATCAATCAAGACTGTTTCTTCTGTTTTTCAAGATCTTCATGAGAGAGAAGCTTAGGTAAGTGGTGATTAGTTTTAACTTGTCTAGGTTGAATTTCTGCAAAGTTGTGGGGAACCTTGAATGTAGCTTTGCAACACCTCAACCTCCAACCGTGTCATTCTGGAACTCTGATAATTACCTTTTGTAATAACCTTTCGTAATGCCTTTAGCAGCTCACGTCCACTGGAGCAGATATCCAAGTTCTGAATATAATTTCTTGTTATGCCACTGGCACCATCTTACTTCTTATTCCACAATTTATATAAAAATACCCTACATTGCATATGTACAAGTTCATAGCAAGTAATGAAATGACGATCAAACTGTAGACAAGAACTACCATATCCTATAAAAAGGAAGAGAACTGGAAACTTCAGGCCTGGGTGGGGCCTATCAGAATGCATTTTTGTGTCCTTTTTACTTCTTATACTTCTCTAATTTATTTCCTTGCGTAAATTCGTAAACAAGGATTGTTGGGTAAAGGATTATGTAACGTTTAATGTGTTGATGTCATTGCTAAACTATATTACAGAATAAACAAGTTTGTTTTCCCATGAAAATTCATCGGGGAAGGAGTTACTGCATTTCTGCTAGGATGGAGCATGTGGCTAGGTTAGTGTCACGCGTTCCAGAGGTGCCTCGGTCCACCACAGGAAGGTTTCCAAAGCCATCACCTCAGGTCGCTTGCAGTCAACACCTTCCTCCAGGCCCTGGTCCACTCACACACAAAAACTTCTCAAAAGTCTCCATACTGACCTCTCTGACACCACTCTGGACTCTAATCCACCCTTTCTCAGCACTGCCGGAATAATCTAACGAAAAACATAGTAATGATTTTACAGCAAGAAAACAATTGTTTTAAATCTTTTCTTTTCTTTGTTTTTTTGTTTATTTCTTTGTCTTTAGAGATAGGGAATCTCTCAGTCATCCAGGTTGGAGTGCAGTGGTGTGATCACAGCTCACTGCAACTTGGAACTCCTGGGCTTGAGCAATCTTTCTGCCTCAGCCTCCTTAGTAGCTAGGACTACAGGCGAGTGCCACCACATCCAGCTAATTAGTTTATTAGTTTTTTGTTTTGTTTTGTTTTTGGTAGAGATGGAGTTTCAGTATGTTGCCCACACTGGTCTTGAACTCCTCTCTGGAACTCCTGGCTTCAAGCGATCCTCTCACCTCAGCCTCTCAAAGTATTAGGATTATAGGCATGAACCACCATGCCAGGCCTTAAATCCTTTGTTAAATGCTGTCTGATAAAAAAAAAAAAATGTCCAGTTTTATTGCCTCTAAAAAATCTTAAAGAAAAGAGTTTACCCTGCAGTTACTAATATTTATGCCACCTAAAAGAACTGAAGGGTATGCATTTATCATAAGGCAACAATCAAGAAAGGCGACAATCAAGACTGTACCTTAAATCTTGTTATACTGCTTAGTGCAGCTTGTAATTATGAAAATTGCATTCTGTTGTGTTTTATTGATTAACATTTTTGGCTTAGACCCATATATTCATGCATTTTATAATTTGTATACTGAAGCAAATTCTTCTGTGATAAGAAATGCAATATAATATTCTAAACTTATCAGTTCAAGTATATGTTTAGACTTTTTGGGTAATAAACTCAGTTTAAATCTATACTTCATAAGATTTAGGAAGAACTACATGCATTCAGTGAAAAAATACAATGCATGAAAATTTTTTTATTGTTTCTGGAGAGATCTGGCCTCCTGAATTTTTTTTTCTAGAAGACTGGTAGGAAGAGGCCAGAGCCTCCCCACTTGGAAGGAAGCACCCTCTCCTTTATCTTTGCTTTGCATCTTCAGAGAAACAGAAGATATTAAGATCCAGAAAAAAACAGTAAGGAATAAATTAAGGGTGCTGTAATAGATTTTACTTCCTAGAGTTCAAAGGAATCTATAGCTCCCTCAAATTATTTTCACCTCACCAGAAGTTTAATTTATATTCAAGGATTAAATAAATAGTCTTCTGTCAATAAATCAAGTTATTTTGCCACAGACTGCCTCCTTTCCTCAAAAATCTATGGCATCTGTAGGTAGCTGGTGAAGGTTAAGGGAAAATTAGTTTCTTTTTGTTGTTTTGTTTTCAAACACCAAAATTTCTATATGATTAAAAGAAAAAAATGGGGTATAATTTAGAATTATATAGGACTACAGTGTCACCATTCATGATTTCCATATTTCACACCCATGGGAGCATACACACTCACACACACACACACCTGGTCCCAAACTCTATCTAGCAGCTGAATACAGCCCTGCAGCAGCCTTAGTCTCTCTGATAGAACCAGGGCCTAAATAGGGTATATAAAGGAGACTGTGTGATTATTCCCACAGCTTGATACTGATTCAGCATAAGTGCTGCACCTGCTCTGCAAGTGTTTGTGTTGTATCACTAGTCTTTTTACCTGTGTTAATATAACTGCTTGGTATTATCTTTTTAACCACAATTAAACTAGCTCTTTTTGGATAAGATAATCATATATCTCCACACTTTCAATTCCTTAATAAAATCCCTTGAGCGCTTTTGTCTTCCAAGGCAAATAATTATATACATAGTTATTTCTTTCTCCAAGTAATGCTAGAACCCATGCAGTTAAGGAATGCACTATCATATAATCACAACATCAAAATTGAGGCATGGTGGTTGAAGAAATAGAGAGTTGTAATCTAAAACTTGCTATTATTTCCCTTAGGTGGGAGATGCTAGAAAGCCACAAATAAGGTAGATGTCCTTACTATTAACTCCAGGCAGTGTCAGGAGCTGGCAATGCAGCATCGCCAATCATTTTTGAGTCTATTCTTCAGATATTTCGATCATTAATATATGTTTCTTGTGGTGATACAGCCAACATTTAACATACAGACAAGAGAACAATATTGCTTTATGTAGCCATAAATTCACATCCATGATAATCATAGACTGCCAAAATTTGCCTATCATTCAGTGATTCAATTTCTTTGGCTTCTGAGGTGCCTGTTCTTTTGACAGGAACAAAAACATTTGTTTATATTCTCTGAGGATTTTCATTGTCTGTCTACTGATAAAATAGCCCGATAATGAGCTGTCATAATTGGACCCACTCTATGGGTTTCATCTCCATCCTTTTACTTGTCTGTATATTGAAAGAATTTTCCTGCAGAATATCTCTGAGTGCATCAAAAGTTCACGCTCAAAACCTGGCAAATTTTTTTAAAAGTTTTAACATGAAACTTGTGTGTCATCTCTTATAAATATATTTTTCCCAGCAAAGTTGCATATAACAAATAGTAAACGGGTTATATCAAGTGTAATTAAAATCAATAACAAACAATTCAAACAAAATGATGTAGTATTTTCAAACCAGATTATGAAATTAGAAGAAGTGGAATGTACTGTGAGGGGTAACAGTACATAGAGTAGTTGAAAGCAGGGAGTCTGGGTGTGAATCTTGAACAATGTTGGCTAAATTTCTCTTTGTGTCTTAGTATCTCAGTGGTAACAACCAAGCCTAACTCATGGTGTTATTTTAAGAATTAAATGAGTTAATCTGTGTTAAAAAAGAACAATAGCTGGCATGTAGAACCATGCTATTAAAATAAACAACCATTTCTTGATAATTTTCAGCCCATAGAATTACAATTTGATTCTTTCTTCCCCTTCTACTTCCTTTTCACCCCCAAAAAACTTTAATATATTAAAATGTGTTGTGTATCTCAGAATATGTACACTAAATAAGGTTTCTCTACCACTAAAGACATTACAGATTTAATTTTTAAGCATTATTACTAGTGCAAAGAACATATATATGATTACTCAATGTTGTGATCACTCATAACCTTAGGTGTACCATTCCAAAGACATGTGTTTCCTACAAAACAAACAAAAACCCCTGTTGAATGGATTATGATATTCTGATGGAATTTATAGAAAATAGAAGAATAATCTAAAATAACAAACTCTAAATTTTTAGAAAATGGGAAAGCCTGTCAGTCCAAGTTCTTATATGCTAAAAACAATAACTAGAGGGTAAAATTGAACAAAATGCTTTACATAACAGGGTGCTATGGAATGTATCTGTAATCCCAGGTACTCAGGAGATTGAGGTGGGAGGTTCACTTGAGCCCAGCATTTGAGACCATCCTGGGTTGCACAGCAAGATCCAGTCTCAAATTTAAAATAAATAAATACATAAATACATTAATAAATGTTTTTACATGACTGGAGAGATATTAACATTTCACGGGGAAGTTCAATTTAAGTTTAATGTTGAAGAATGAGAAGAGCATACTTTTGGCCATTAACTGCCTGAAAATCCAACTCAAACTTACAAACAATACAGGAATTTATTAGCTTACATAATTAAAAAGTTTAGAGATTGGTTTGGCTTAAGGAGAGGCTTGAAAGAGCTGCTGAAAAACTGTCATCAAGTCCAATTGCTTTCATGTGTCCACCCTATCTTGCCTAGGACTTGCTTCATCCTACCTCTAGCTTCACTTCAGGTCCTGACATGGTTGCAAGAATCTTTCAGGGCTAGCTACTGCTGGAAGAAAGCATATCATTTTTGAAATTTTCCCAACAAAATGAAGGGTTTGAAAATGACTTTGAAGTTCCTGACTTAGGCAATTAAGTATATGGCTATACTGTTTTGTCAAATGGAGAAAATCATATGAGAATTGTCAATGGGAGACAGTTCTCCATAGGTCTTGTATTTTGGCACATTCTGAGAGCCAAGCACTGACTGCCCTTTTTTTCAAACTATCTTTTTAAATACATTTCTGTAGTAAACAGCCTTGAAAGATAAAATTAGTGCCTTTCTTCAGAGCAAAGGGCAGGTTATACTTGATGCCTCTCTCTCTCATACCCCGTTTCAAACTATTGTATATCCATAATAACGAAAAATCAAAAAAAAATGAGAAACACGATAAAATGGAACAAAAAAGAAAATACGTTAACTCTGCCTTAGAAGTTTATCTGGAATTTAACATCATCACTGTAGATCTATGGTTGACTGTGCCACCAGCTTTTGTTCGAATTAGTGCAATCAACTATAAACTAGTTTCCCTGCTTCTACCTTGCCCCCTTACCTCTCTACAGTTTATTTGATTGGTCCTTTAAAAACCATAATTTCAGTCTTGCACTCAAAACTCTCCAGTGGTGTCCATTTCAATGAGTCAATTCCAGAGTCTTTAGAGTGGTCAATAAGGCCCAACAAGCTCTCCTGGCCTCCTATCCTCATTACCTCTCTGACTTCATCTCCTACTGTTCTCTTTTTCACGCATACTGTTCCAGCCACACTGGCTTCCATGAGAATCCTACAGCATGCATGACATATGGCTTCCTTAGGACCTGTGAATTGTCTATAACTTCTTCCTGAAACTTCCCCCAACTATCCCCATGGCCGACTTCCCTTTTAAAGTCTTTGCTCATATATCACCTTTTCCATGAGGTCAACTCCTGACCACCTTATTTACACTTCTGTCTCCCTTCACTCCCACTTCAGTCCTTATTCTTTCTCTTCTCTATTGTTTTCTCATTTCCTTATTACTGGTCACCTTCTAACACCCTATATAATTTACTGTAGAGAGTCTTTATTCTACCACTATAATTTAAAGTCAACAAGAGCATATTTTTTTCTAATGATTCTAACCACCTAGAGCAGTGTTTTACACATGTAATGAGTGCTCATTAACTATTAGTTTAATAAATGATGAATGTTGATCCCCAAAATTTTCTGTAAAAGGTGGCAAAACCTACTTATATGCATATATATTTGCTGATTGTAATTGTGCTACTGTTATGTTTTTCTTAATAGAAGTACATTTTAACAGTCTCCACAGTACACCCGGTAGGATAAAACCCTTCCTGGTGGGATTTAATTGAATATATTGTTGGTCATAGCTTAGGTATATTTAGGGTCCCAGATAGAAGTAACTTTTGTTCAAATAACCATGTTAGGGCTGATTAGCAATGCTTTCTTACTGAAGAAAAACGATATAGGCTTTTTGTAAAATTTACAGTAAACATGTCTTCAATGTTTGCTGCAGATTTCCTTGTTTCCTTTAGAAAAATATGTAGCAAGTTTTAAATTACATCTTTCTATTTTTCTCTTAAATAACATTTTCTCAATTTTTGTTATGTGACTTTATCATATTTTTTAATCCACTTTACACATATCCTGGCACAAGTTTGAGAAATTACAAACAGTATAATTATTTAGATTGGAAGAAAGCACCAAAGTGACTTGACCAAGGCATTAAACATTAGGGACACACAGAAACATGACATATGCTTCATTGCCCTATTCTTATTGGATAATAGAAGAACTAAACACATAGCAGTATAAAATGTGTTAAATGAAACTTTATTATTTTACAGAGTATGTTATCTTAATGAATTTTAGTGCCAATAAATGATACATGATATATATTTTTCATGAATTAATCAAAAAACCCTTAAATCTGAGGTTCAAAATATGCAAGAAAATTCCCAAAATATCTATTATATTTATAAAATGATATAAGCTTACGAATTTAGTGACTTCTGATCTTTGTCTTAGAGAATTAAAACTAATATGATTTTGTCATAATTTAGAATTATTGAAAATAACACAAGTTCTTAATTCTTAAATATCTGAAATAAATGTGTGTTCTATAAAAATATTTTAGAGTTTAATTACTCAATGTTTTTAAGTTTTGAATGAAGAAATCCAAAATGTGCACACTACATGCCTTTCATTAATGTGTTGAGGTGAATATATTACTTTTCTGGAGACTGCTAATAAAAATGGTACCTTTTAGAAGGGACCTTCTAGAAAATAGAATAAAATTCACTGGGAAAAGAAGAGACAAATAGATCCATGGAATATAGCAGAGAACCCCAGATTAGACCCATACATAGTTAACTGATCTTTGACAAAGGAACAAAGGCAATTCAGTGGAGAAGGGATAGTCTTTTCAGCAAATGGTGCTGGAGCAATGCAAAAAAATGAATCTAGACACAGATCTTACAACTTTTACAGAAATTAACTCAAAATGGATCATAGACCAAATGTAAAAGGTAAGACTATAAAACTGCTATAAGATAACATAGAGAAAATCTAGATGACCTTGATAACTTTTTAGGGACAACACTAATGGCACAATCTGTGAAAAAATAGTAAATAAGTTGGACTTTATTGAAATTAAAAATTTCCGCTCTATGAAAAATACTGCCAAGAGAATGAGAACACAAGCCACAGATTTGAAGAAAATATTTGTGAAGGAAGTATCCGATAAAGAACTGCTAGCCAAAATATACAAAGAACTCCTAAAACTCAATAAGAAAATGAACAACCCAATAAACAGACACCTCACCAAAGATGATATACAGATGACAAATAAGCATATAAAAAGATGTTAAACATCATATGTCATCCGAGAATTAAAAATTAAAACAATGATTTGCCACTACATACTTATTAGAATGGCTACAATCCAGAATTGCTGACATCAAATGCTTACTAGGACGTAGAGCAATAGGAAGTCTCATTCAATTGGTGATGGGAATACAAAATTGTACAGCCATTTTGGAAGACAGTTTAATAGTTGAACTGCAACATGATCCAGAAATCCCACTCCTAGGTATATATCTGCAAAAATGGAAATTGCTATATCAAAGAGATTTCTACACTGCCATGGTTATTGCAGCACTATTCACAATAACCAAGATATGAAACCTGAGTGCCCATAAGTGGATGAATAGAAAATATAGTATATATACAAAATGGAATGTTATTTAGCCATAAAAAAGAATAAAAGTCTGTAATTTGCAAAAACAGAGATTGAACTGGAAGACATTATAGTAAATGAAATAAGCCAAGCACAGAAAGACAAATATGGCATGTTCTCTCTTATATGCGGGAGCTAAAAAAGAAATGAACTCGTGGAGACAGAGAGTAGAGTGATAGTTACCAGAAACTGGAAGGGTAGTGGGGATTGGCAGATAAAGTCAGGATAGTTAATAAATACAAAAATACAGTTAGATAGATGAATAAGATCTAGTATTTGGCAGCACAATAGGGTGACCATAGTTAACAATAATTTATTATATCATATATTTTTAAATAACTAAAATATTGGAATCAGAATGTTCCTTACACAAAGAAATGATATGTGCTCGAGGTGATGAATATCCCAGTTACCCTGATTTGATCATTACACATGTATGTATGCCCGTATCAAAACATCATACATACCCCATAAATATATAAATATTATGCACCCATAATAATTAAAAATAAACATTTAAAAAAATTTAAAGGTTAATGGGAAATTTCTAAGGACTAGAAATTAAGAAAATTTGGAACAAAATTCTCTACAGGTTTTTCACATTTTCTCATGTTTTGCAAGAAAGATATTGACTATTCTTTACCTCCTATATCTTAAAGGGTGTTTGTGTGGCAAATAGCCTTGGAAGATAGAGATAGTGTTTTCTTCAGTAGCAAAGGTCAAGTTTTGTTACAGCCTTGAAACAGAGATAGTGTCTTTGAGACAAAAGCCAGGCATACTTATTGGCCATTATAAAAGATTCAGGATCCTTCAGTCATGGCTCATCTCCTGTAATGCACTCACTGCATGTTCAGGTGTTATCTGGCCCCCTTTGTATTTTCCTGTGGGATTTCGGGCTTTGGACATCAGCACGAGAAAATGCAGATACTCGATTCATTGCTATTATTGTGAATAATAAACTATCCTTTACCTCTGGATTAGGAGTCTCATGTCTTCTGCCAGCATTCACAAGACTGTGGCAGGCTCAACTGGTAGCTTGCAAGGAGAATAAAATCTCTAATCTTTCACAGCTCTTCACACAGCGAATAAACCCACAGTTGAGCAATCATTTTGTGACTTGTCCGACAGCTCAAGGAAATGTTGTATTCAGATGCTAGAAATTGGATTTGTAATGTTTTCACAAAGTCCAGAGTCCAGTTGAATTCGTATGGCTACATAAAGCAAAAAAAAATGTGTTATGTTTTGTGGCTTAGAAAATTTTTTCCCTGAATAAAACTATGAATGGGGGAAAATAAGTTCACTGAGTAATGTAAACTCCATACTCACACAATGCATGGATAGGTGAACACATTTTCCACAGTGCAGATTGTGTTGGAATCTAGGAGATGAGGTAATAACCTTCAAATAACTAAAATACTGTGGGCAGAAACAAAGGCAAAATCACTCTTCAGAGATATCTCCTTACCTCAGGAATGTATTGGAATTTCATAAAATACATAATAATTTCCCACTGAGAATAAGTTCAACAACAAAAATGTAAAACTGAATAAAGGAGTAAATCACCAAAACAGACAGAGAGAGAGAGCAGTTAACCAAATATAAGTATTATAACCTCAAGACTAAGAAATAATAATGTAATATAAAAATTATGTATAAAATAAAATATGTTTAAAATTATTAAAAATATAAAGAAACTAAAAGCAAATTGCAATAACAAGAACATACAAAAACAATATATATACACATGCTGAATTGAAAAGGAGATATATCTCAATTCTAAATAGAAAATAAATCATTGATGTACAACAACATAAAGATTGATTAGAATATTAGATAAAAAAGATAAAAATTGGTAAACTGAGAAATCTGAAAAAAATTATAGAGTATGAATATAGAAAAAAACAAAGTGAGTTCAAGAAACAAAGGGTAGAGTAAAATGGTCTAATATATAATAGTTTATTAGTTTATTCAATAATTTGATATATTTATATATGAATTTACTTATAGTTCTTATAAAATGTTTTAGTTTGAAGAAATATGATTTTCCTTAAATATGAACAAATGTGAAGGGCAAAGATAATGTTATACTATAGAGATTTTTGAGAAATTTAGACTTTAAAGATAAACTAAACCCCTCTAGACACCTTGAAAAAAATACTATGGTAAACTTTATTTTGAGTTTCAGTTCTAATTAAGTTCAAATTAAGAAGATGTTTTACTTTAAGTTTTTTTGTTTTTATTTCTTTTTGAGTGTAAATTATGGTGTTTTTGCAGGAATAGGCACAGGAATCCACGTGATTCAACACGGCTAACACAATCAGACTTCTAGAGCTAGGAGAGATTTGCTAATCCTCAAATCAATTGTGCAAAGCTAAGATAAAAAGGGAAACCAAGTAATGTGTTCATAGTGGAGATCATTGACAGCAGGGCATGCAGTTGAGGGAAAAGCAGGGTCAGCAAGGTGTTTTATGACTTAATCTGTGAACTGCAATCATATTTCAGGGCAGTGTTTCCCCCTGGTACCTTGCAACTTCCTAGGATACTGATGAATATTAACATCAAGTAGGCTATGCATTTTTCATTGAATGCATAGCACCCTACTATTTTATATAAAAACAAAAACACCAAACATAATTTTAAGAAAGATATTTACCAATGGTTATTGACCACATGTTGTCTAATATAGGATGTTGAATATAATAAAATGTTTATGCAATTTAAAACATAGCTTCTCTTCATTCTAGAAATAATAGAGTTAGTTACAAATCTTAGAAGGAAACGAATGCAAGATATAGCCACAAAAGAGTAATTACAAATATATGTGACAGAGAATAAAAATATACATGTGAATGATAAAATTATTTCAATATAAAGGAATTCACTTGTATTAAGTTATATTTGAGAAGTTGAAACTATTCTATCATTCTGGTCATATTCGGTAACAAAAAGGAGTAATAAAATGTATGAGAAAATAGAAAAACATATTTTATTTACCGTTTATATAAGTTAATCAATAGGCCTGTAGATTTTCTTGATTTTTGTACATTAATGAAAAACAACATAACTTTAATGTGGTTTTCAATTTTCAGAAACTAGTTGCTATGTATTCATATTTGATTTCAAGTTTTATGTTTCCACTGGGTGAGTTATACTCTAATCAATCTGTGTCATAATAGTGTATATTTCCTTCCATGCATGTAATAGTTATAGTTTGTAAGTCCTGAACATTCTCGCAGAATGTTAAAGTTGATTGGTCCTTAAGAAACCTATATTTCAATCTGAGCAGTTTACATATGAAAGAACTGAGTATTTGAGAGTTTGAGTTATTTTCCCAAGGTCATCTATTTAGTTAGAAGCTGATTTGGTTACCTTCAAAAATCACTAGAGTTGAAACAGAGTTCCTTATGCACAGCCTCAAGGAAATGTAATATTTATGCCAGTAAAGATAAAATTAGAATATTCTTAACTACTGAATGTGTTAAAATTTGTATCTCCTTGTGCTTTTCCCAAGTGTTTAATATATTTTTAATTTGGTTATAAAATTGACATTGAAAACAAGGAACATATAAGATGGTCTTTGTTAATTCCCAATGGAAAAGACCATCATTACTCCTCATTATTGCTAAAAAGGGAGATCCCATAAGGCAAATGGGAACTGGCCACTCTTCTACTGTTTCTTACCAAAATAAAGCATTATTCTTATTTGAGTCAACTATTATCTTTTTATTTATTTATTCTTTAGTGTTCTTTCTAAAATAACTTCCACATTTCCTATTTTTTTCAGAACCTCATATAAACTAAATATGCTACCTAAAACTGTTATGTCATAAGTACATTAAGGATATTTTAAATCAGAATCATTGAATTGTATTAAATTTGCTTTGTTTTCAGATTTACTTTTTTTCTTTTTCTATTTGTTGAAATGTCAATAAAGCTTGTAAATTGGTTACGAATTCCCTTAAAAATACAAATATGATGTCAAATATCCAGATAAAATGTTAAGCAATTAGAATGGATTTGTATCTATGATCGCAGACTTAACTTGATAAAAAGGCGGTTGGCTCGGAAATGATTCCCAAAGTTAGAAATATTACTTTCTCCTGTTCATAAAAATAAGTTGTTTGCATTGATAAAGGAATGGATTCAAATTGTTTTGGTTGATAAAGGAATGGGTTCTAGCATGATTCAAAGGTAGTTATAAGTGATGTAACTCATCCCTTAAATGGGAATATTGCTGTTTATCTCAAATAATTTTTACAGGGATTAAACAGCAGTGTATAAACAACTTGTCTTGTACCTGGTCAGCAACTATTTCATGTTTATTTCCTGTCTTAATTTGTTCAAGTTCTTCTGCTAACCTCTATTTACTGCAATATTGCTGTTCTCAATTGAAAACTCTTCTCAGAAGTTCTCAGCCCTTGTGGTAAATGGAATCACATCTCCCTCTAACTATTCTCAATAACTGGTTTTTGCCTTTTCATAGTATTTTCCTTTTCTTTAATATTAAATTATGTTTGAGTACTTTTTGAAAGTAATTATTTCTGAATGTGCCTCGTATACTAAATGAACTAATATTTATTCAGAGTTAAAATAATTAAATATTGGAAAACGAATCTACTGAGAACAAAGGGTGCTATGCCATGTCTACATAGTGCTATATGTATGATTAGCTATAAATATTAGTCTTTGTTTGTTTATTTCCTCAATACATAGCGAGATTATATGACTGTGTTGTCAAAGCATTGTCATACTTGACAAAGAAATTTGACAATTTACATGTTTCAGTGACATTATCCTTCAAGTTTGCATCTACATTATCAAAATGTAGCTCGATTTATCCATTTTGCATAAAATTTTATTTGTGTCTATAGTATTTTCTTTCAAAGCATTGAATTCAATTTCAATAGCAGAGCCAATATGTTGATGAATTAAAATTCAATTGTAGGTTAATTTTGGGTATAATTTCCAATATAACTTACAGACATTTCTAAAAGACTACTATTACTTTTAAAAGACTAAGGAGATCATGTGTAATAGTGACCAGGACCATGCATTTTGATACTTGTCAAGTAAGGCATCAATATGCTTTATGTTAAGAAGTAAGTCCTCCCAGTTTCATCCGTTATATCTGAAGTTTTCATCTGAGTCATGTTACAGGCTATGTGACAAGGAAAAAGAGACATATGTGATTGTAGGTCATTGATACTAAAAAATGTAATTAGTACCCAAAACTGAAAAGGAAAGAATAGAAGCTCTAGATTTAAATCCTTAATGTCAAAATATTTGGTTTGCAATATAGGAAAAATCCAAGGAAGCAATATTTGGTTTGCAATATAGGAAAAATATAAAATATTGACCTGCTCTCAATATCTGTTTACTTTGATGAATAATTTAGTATCTGTTTGCTTAGATGGAAGATATCTTCCTTCAATTACACCAGATTCTGCACTTCTTTAAGTGTTACATGTCATCTGTCATTGACTCTATCAATATATATTTTAATACAACCTGAGATGTTCCAAAAAAGTAAATAAATATTACTTATAATAAATTTGTTACAGAGTTGCAACCTTATCTCCTCAGAAAGCTGAAAGTGGGTGCTTTAAAATTAAATACCCATCCCAGATGAATAGGTCATCCTAAGTTATGAATCTTCTTTCTGCCATTTATTCTTCAAGCACAAAATTTGTTTGTAATCTGAAACAAATATCTAAGAGACTTTTGGGGTAAACAATTAGACCTGAAATGGTCCATGTATTGTTTAACAATAATTAATAAATTTTTTCATGACATAATGCTACAATATTTTTGTGATTTTCATATCTGTTCCCTCCAAAATTCATGTTAAAATTTAATCTTCAATGCAACAATATTAAGAAGTAGGGCCTTTAGAACATGATTAGACCATGAGGACTCTACCCTCATGAATGGACTAGTGCCTTATAAAGGGCTTGAGGGGGCGAGTTCACTCCTTCTGTCCCGTCTGCCATGTGAGGACATGGCATTCGTCCCCTTCAAAGATAGCAGTAAAAAAGTTTCATTTTGGAAGCAAAAATAGGGTCCTCAGACCCCGGTGCCTTAATTTTGGGCGTCTCAGCCTTTAGAACTGATAACCAACAGAAATACATTTCTGATAAACAAGAGAAATAAATTTCTGGTTTACAAATTATCCAGTCTGTAATATTTCGTTACAGCAGCACAAATAGACAAAGACAGTACCTAAGATGGATTAGTTTGGGAAATTTTCATGGCACTGAGAAAGAAAAAGTACAGTTAGTTCTGCACATTTTTATTATTCACCCATACCAAATTCCATTACTTAATTGATTGTCTTTCAAAGAACATAAAAAAGTACCCAAGGTCCTATTGCAAATTGAACCTTTATTTCCTCAACTTCTTGACCTTCCAAAGCTTGCTAAATTACCCCACTATACCTCAGAAAAATCTAAAGTATAGCACTGACCAGAATTATCTACAAAGGGAAAGCTTTTAGAGCAATGGATAGGACAGTGTAGAAAATATTAACAGCCACAGTTTATACCCAACATCTTAAGACAATTTCCTAATTAAGAACTTTACAAATATAAAAAAAAAATAGGACTAGAAAAAATTCACTGGCATTGCATAGTCGGTTGACTTAACCTGTTCAAACTTATACTTTAGATACTCTTCTAAAGTTGTCATTTCTTCTTCTTTTTTAAAATTTTATCTCTCTTTTTATTTTGCCTGTACATAGTAAATGTCTCATTCCAATGGTTCCTGTCTTCCAATTGATGATTTTATTATAATTTCTCTGGCATCTTAACTGAGTTTTTGAAAGATGTTAAATATGCATATGTATATGATTATATGTACAATAGCTCTGATATTAAATCCATATGTACATGCAAATTTTCTAATTTTATGTCATTTTTCATATAGGTACATAGATGAATTATGGGGATAGATAAGAGGAAACTATTAAAATAATATTTTATATTATTTATAAATATTTGAGATTAAAAATAAAGAGACGTGTTTAAATAATGTCACATTTGCTTTGATGTATCAAATGCTACACAAAATTTATAAATGGAAAATGCCAATGTGTTGATCAAAGTCTTAAATTATAAGAAATACATATTTTATTTCACATCAAGTGTATATCACAATCTATTTACAATCTCCAGTTATAAGAGGTCATTTTCTAATGTTTTTTGTATTGGATACCCAATATGAATTTGATTTGTTATGCAAAAGAAGAGATAATTTTTGGTACTTGATTGATGTCTAATATATGTAATAAAAGGTATAAATTGTTTTTATTTTTAACATTTGTGTAGCAAAACTATCAAGTATTGTATTAACGGGTTAACCATATTATCTTACATGCATGTAATATCAATAATTTTAAATTCATTTTCCTGTATTTTTCAAATGTTATTAATATATAATAATCATCTACTACTTTTATAATCAGAAAATATTTTTCTAAGGAGAAAAGAACAATTCATCATAAAAAGATTTTTTTTTTTTTTTTATTTTAAAGACTACTCTCTCAATTAGTGCCGCACTGGAAAGGCCTGAATGGCAGTTCAAGAACTTCTTGTTCCTGTCTATATTTCACCCCTCCAGCATATGTTTCTCTTTAGTTCTTGGATCGAGTGTAGCTAGTGTGTTTGGAGTAGTTTTGTGTTGATGTGCACAAAAGCCACCAACTATCACTGTAGTCCACTGAACAAAAGTTTAGTACATAAGGCAGTTCCAGACAAAATGAAGAGAACTAAAAGTGTCCAAATTGTCTAGATCATCATTAAGGACTGATTATTTTATTTTAATTTAAAACACTAGCACTATAAATATGAACATCATTGATTATATTTGTTAATCTAAGACTTATTTCATATTTTCTATCAGCAAACAAAATAAGCCCAATTTTGCATTAACATGTCTCTATGTAATTGAGATGAAGTTTTGCCAAAATCACATATGTTATTTGATAGAACTATTCTTCTAAAAATTCTGCAACAGAAAGAATTGGGATTGGATTTGGCCACTCATCATGCAAATTTAAATGTAAATCCTTGATATAAACAACCCAAAACAAACTTCATAATTCTCTTCTCCAAAATAGAATCAATTGCCTAGTGTGTGAATCACCACCCCTAATTTGACTAAAAATCATTTAAATGTTCTTTTAGCTATTTTGAGAAGTTTGTATCGTAGAAACACTAAGTTTTAAAAAATTCCTGTTATTTGTATTCTTATCCCTAGTGTTGAAATGCATTTATTCACTCTTTAGATTATATTTTCTGTTTTAAGTAAAACATCTGTGCGTTACCACCCACCTGCAACCACCCCTGCAAAAATGTGGATTCTGGCAAGCTAATAAGAACAAACTGATACACCAGATATACATAGCTGTAGGTGGGCTGAGGTCCACCCATCTGTGAAGCATACAATTTATGGTCACTTGACAGAGGTTATATAGGTTGAAATATGTGCAAAGCAAAATTAAATAAAACTAAAATACTTTGTTCTAACTTTATGAGATTGGCACTATTTTTCCTTTTCTATTTTTTATTTTGCTAAATAGAGATAAATTACAACTTAATGGTGTGCCACAAAATAATTTTTCATAAAATTTCACCAAATAAATATCACTGTTGCAAATTTAGCACCAGAATTATGATTATTTCACTTATTTACAAATAATACAATAATTTTAGAGAGGTTAAGATATTCCCCATCTGTTTTTGTTTTTTTGTTTGTTTGTTTTGTTTTGTTTTTTCAAAACTTTCCTATCAATGAGATACAGTTTAAAGTGATATCTTCTAACTATGACCTTCTGTAATTTTACTGTAACATAGTTTAACTGTATAAGAATATCCCTATGCTATGACACTAGTTCAGGAATCCCATGTTGGTATCCGGATGGTTTCATTTTGACTGTGATAACCTAAGGTCTACCAATTAATTATAATGCCCTTCTTATTATAAGAAGTTTACTGTTTTAAAGAAAACTGAAATGCATTAATAGGACATTTACCATTTTTGTTACATATAAATGAACAAACCTTTCTAAGCTCATTTATATAGCTTTAGTTCAAATATTTATTTCCATCTTATTCATTTTCAAGAAATAAATGTTCAAATGACATATCAAATGACATGTATTTCTCTACTTTGATGTATAAGTGGTTCAAATGTATAAATTAAATAACATTGGAAGCCTTTTTCATGTTTATAGGATAAAAATGTAGCTCATTTTTCTGATAAAAATTTTATAATAAAAAAGTAATTTTAAAATTTTAGAAGCTAGACATAATGCCTGTACATAGTTTTTCTGGGCCAAGAAATCTTGAAAAAAATTTTTCTCTGGCAATCTACAGCAACATGAATGTCCCAGTTCAGATTCCATTTCTTTAATTCAACTTTATTGAGGCATAATTTGCAGTAAATAAAAATATATATATTTTAAATGCATAATTTTATTATTTTGACAAATACATATCCCCATGTAATTACTGTCACAACACTCAAGACATAAAATATTTCTAGCGTCACAAAATAGTGCCTCATGCTACTTCACAGTCAGCAACTGTTCCACTCCCCTTAACTTCTGCCCCCAGCCAACAGCGAGTTATTTTCTGATAACATAAATTAATTTTACCTTTTCTAAGATTTCATGTAAATGTGTACCTGGTCTTGGCATCTGTTTGACTTTGCTTTTTACCCTGGTATTTTAAAATGTATTCTGTATGTATTTTTATGTATTTTCTATGTATTATATATTATGTATGTGTTTTTAATGGGTATTTAAGCCATTTTAGTGGTCTGCAGTGGATACTTTGTGGTTCTGATTTTCAATTTAAATTGTGTTTATCACTATCTTCAAGTTCACAATTTACTTTTACTATAGTGTCTAATTTGCTGTTAAACCATTCAGTAGTTTTGTTAAATTTCAGATGATATATTATCTGCCTAGTTTTTTTTTTCTTTTTCTTAATATCTTCCATTTTTTTCCTCATTATGTTCATGTTTCCTTTCAATTATTCAACATATTTAAATCAGTGTTATAAAATCTCCCTTATTTTCAGCTCTGTTCCTGTTGACTGATTATTTTTCATAGTATGGATATTATTTAATATTTATTTCCCCTCTCTCTCCTTCTTCTCAGACTTCACACTTTTCATTAGACACTAGAAATTGTGATTGTTACATCGTTGAGTGTTCTTCACAGTTTTCCTACCCAATACCATATATTGACTTTGGAATGGACAAAAGGTTACATTCATCTTCTTGCTACCACAAACACAAATAACACAGAAACAAACATGCATACACATATACCCTTATGACTCACTGTAAAGATTTATTTGCAAAATATTTCCAGGAGCATTATTTATAGGTTATAATAGTTGTATTATCAGTCATCTAAGTAATGCCAAATTGCTCTCTGAAATGATGCCCTTGCTATTCACCCACTAGCGATGGTAAGGTTCACCCACATACCTCCAACATTTTATTTAGTTTTTAATTGATAAATAAAAACGGTATATATTTATAATGTGTAAGTGATATTTTAATGCATATATACATTGAGAAATGAGTAAACGTTGAAGCCAATTCTTGTGCATTACCTCACATAATTATTTTTCTGGTGTGAACACTTAAAATCTCTTGTTTACAATTTTTCAAGTCTACAATATGTTTTTGTTAAATGTAGACACAATGATATACAATAGGACTCATGAACTTATTCATCCTAAATGAAATTTAATTTCCTTTGGCCATCATCTCCCCAATCTCTTCCAAAGTAAACCAACTTCTCAAAACCACCATTTTACTTTTTCTATAAATTTGACTTTTTATATTTCACATAATGAGTGAGATCATGTGATATTTGTCTTCCTGACACTAGATAATTTCATTTAATATAATGTCCTCCATATTCATCCATGTATTAGAAATGACAGGATTTCCATCCTTTTTAAGACTGATATCTTTAGAGTTTTTATTATGAAAGTATGTTGAATTTTTTTCAAATGTCTTTTTGGCACTTATTGAAATGATCATATGAATTTTGTTCATTCTGTTAATTTGATTTATCACATTGATTATTTTGAATCATCCTTGCATCCCAGGGAAAAGTCCCATTTCATCATGGTGAATGATCCTTTTAATGTGCTGCTGAACTCAACTTGCTAGTGTTTTGTCTAGTATTTTTGCATTTATGTTCATCAGAGATATTGGCCTATATTTTTTTCACGCAGTGTCCTTGTATGACTTTGGTATCAGGGTAATGCTGGCCTCAGAAAATAAGTTTGGAAGTGATCCTTCATCTTTAATTTTTTGGAAGACTTTAAAAAGGATTGGTATTAGTTCTTTAAATGTTTGATGGAATTCAGCAGTGAAGCCATCAAGTCCTGGGCTCTTCTTTGATGGAAGACTTTTTGTTACTGATTCCATCTTTCAATTTGTTATTGGTCTGTTCAGATTTTCTCTTTCTTCATGATTCAGTCTTGACACATTGAAAGTGTCTAGGAATTTTCTTTCTAAGTTATCCAACTTGTAGTATAATTGTTAACAGCAGTCTCTTACTATCCTCATATTTATGTAGTTTCAGTTACAATGTTTCCTCTTTCGTTTCTGATTTTATTTATTTGAGTCAACTCCCTTTTTTTCTTAGTCTAGCTAAAGAACTGTTGGTTTTGTTTATCTTTTCAAAACACTACATCTTAGTTTGGTTGATCTTTTCTATAGTTTTTATAATCTCTATTTCATTGATTTCTGCTCTCATTTTTATTATTTTCTTCTTCTATTAACTTTGGATTTAGTTTATTCTTCTTTTTCTAGTTCTTTGAGGTGTAATTTTAGATTGTTTATTTAAAATCTTTCTTCTTTTTTTATGTAGATGTTTAGTGCCATAAACTTCCCTATTAGTACTGCTTTTACTATATCCTATAAGTTTTGATAACCAACATTTTATTTTTTATCATCTAGCTTTATTAAAGTATAATTTTTGCCATTCTAACAGATATCTAATGATATCTTATTGATTTAATATGTATTTTTATTATTGCCAATAATTTTGAATATCTATTTCTTACTGGGTATCTTCACTTCTTCACTTACTGAATGATGGCTTCTGAAAACATCCTTTTCATACCATTTTTCTACTGATTTCTTTGAGTTATGTGTATACACTGTTACTCTGCAGGTGAGGCCATATTTAGAAGAGGAATCCAAACACCTGAAAAGTGGCTGAAAGTACTTAATAGTATAGTCACGTTTTGGTCCAGGTTAGTTATATCTTCAATTTGGGAAATGTGACTTTGGGAGAGGAAGAAGACATTGAAATACATTAGGCAGCAATGGCAATATGGAGAATAAAATTTAAAAGTAAAAATTCGGCGTATATTAGAGCAGAGATGGCGTGATTCCTCTTGTCCAGAATTATTCTGATTTCTCCCCTCCACACACACACAACATTAAACTTGAACACAGACTGAATTCTACAGTTATTAAAGTCAAAAGTGATCAGCCAGAGAAAATAGGGGAAAAAACATCAAGGGAGTATATAGTCTTTAAAACACACACAACACAGTACAAATCTGTAGGAAAGTAATAAAAAATGGTTTGATATACGAAGTCTATACTTGTGTACATTGTAAAGATTTTAAAGTTAAGCTTTCCTATAAAAGTTCTGTTTTGTCTCATTTAAGACTCTCCAGATGCTATATTTTTATCATTCCTTATCCTTTAAAAAAACAAAAAACAAAACAAAACAAAGCAAAAAAACCAAAAAGAATGCTCAAATCAACTGTTAGCATTTTTTAAAGCACTGTGTACAAAAACTAAATTTTGTTAACATTAATGAAAATAAGACCATAAAAAGAAAACCACTCTTTGTCACTGTTAATCTTATTATTTCTGAATTTGAGGATTTGACCCATAATTCACAAAAAGAGAAAATTCTAAGTAATTTTAGCATATTCATAATGAAATATATTTTCCTGACTCATAAAATTTCCTTGAATCCAATTCAAGTCATAAGAGACCAACCACTGACCCCTTTATCTCTCCTAAACTCAGTATTGCAACCATGAAAAATTCTTCCTTTACAATTT
Organism: Indri indri; assembly: GCA_004363605.1. Taxonomy (NCBI): domain Eukaryota; kingdom Metazoa; phylum Chordata; class Mammalia; order Primates; family Indriidae; genus Indri; species Indri indri. The sequence continues at coordinate 26,462 of RJWJ010001291.1, forward strand.
TTTTTCTTTCTAAATAAACAGGCATGCCATATCATCTAATAAGAGAAATCTTTCAAGAGACCTCTCATTATATTACTGCCTTCATCTTTTACCACAATCTATTATTCACAAACTGCTAGATTACTATTCTAAATCAAAATTTTCTTTATTACCTTTATTTTCTCAAACATCTTCAATTTTCAAGAGATGTGCTCCTATATTATTTTATTTGATGAGAAAAACAATATTATGAAGTGAAGATTTTAAAAAGTAAAGTTTATTTTCATGGTCTTGTATATTCTACACATGTTCGAAAAAAACTCGAACTTAAATTCTACTACAAATTTCCTATTTTTAATACTAGTATGTTCTACTTCTATCTTTCATTTTTCTTTTTACCTTTTTTTCTGTGATACTCTGCAAGAAAACTCTGATGCAACTACAATGATCTCAATGTGTCATGCCTTGGTCCCTCCTTACTATGCTTTGGTTCATAGCAACTTGTTTGTCTCCTTTTTTCCTCTTCCAATACTAATTTCCTTCCTTCTTTTCCTGTAAAAATCCTTTCTGAAATTTAAGGCCCAATCAATATCACCATCTTACAAAGATTTATTATCATTGTTCAAATTATTTCTACATACTGGTAAGTATTATTGTATTTTACTTATACAATTGATTTATTTCTATCACATTGTTTTATATTTACAGACTTTTAGGAGGTATGCATTTACTCATCTCCCCATTTTATTATAAATTTCCAATAACAAGTACTGTTTGTAATTCGCCTTATGAAAGTTGATAATAAATAAATACCTCATAGATTACGAATTGGTATAATAATTAACCTACTTGCCAATGCTCGGATTTTTCTGGGGTTTTAGGGTCAATGCAGTTATTTCTGTAAAGGCTAGTGTTTTTTTGGTACCTATCTGTGAACAATCAAATATTATGGTTTCCTTGAGAGAAACTGAGTCATTAGGGATGAACTGATATAAATTTATTCAACTAATACTAGATGAATAATCCTAAATGAGTTAATCTGCCTATAATTTGGACTATTTTTCATTTTTCAGCATCCAGAAAAGCACGCTATTTACAATTTGGAGTTTTTCTTTTGGATATGAAAAGTTAAAGCTTTGATAATCAAGTGATACTAACTAAGCAGAAAAAACATAAAATGCAAATTTATTTCTTACTTCTATTTTTGACCACAATAGAAGAAATGATATTGGAATTACCCTCCTATAATAGAAAACAGAAAAAATATTTGAAACAACTGTTCTTAGGTATTAGCCAACCAGCAACACCAAAGGGGCAGATACCAGAGTTTAGGGGGCTCATCCCCTGGAAATTGTGAAGCAGATCACTTCACAGGAGGAAGCTACACAAAAAAAGAGTTCCAGGGATATGAACAGGAGTATTCTGAAGTCTTTGAGTAAACACTCAGCTGCACATGTATAGGATAAAAATCCATAAGACCAAAGAACAAATTCTGGAGGAAAAAAACAACACCTAGGAAGATTTAAACTGAAATCCTTCCAAAATTCAAACAGAGTGTCAGATTTGCAAGTTCCAACCAGTCAGGTCAGAGAGAATTAATTGAACAGCTATGGTGTTCGATGGACACTCCCAGAAGGTTCACATCTGGTAATAATGCTTAACAATCCCTAGAGTAAAGTCTACGCTAACCTATTCTAACAGAAGTTAACTGCATCAAATTGATCCCCAAGTAGCTTAACTGCCTCCCCAAACAACACTCAGTCCAAGCTACTCTTAGAAATATTAGCTTAAAATTCACCCAAAAGCACAAATGGATCTAAAAAATTATACTTCTCAGTTAATCCAAAATATAAGCAACGGATAAGTTTAATAGCATAATACAAAAGTACATTTTTATAAGAAAACATAGAAACAAGCAAGAAATGATAGTATTGAATCATAGCCTGTAGCAGGATGAGGGGTGGCTAGGGAAGAGAATGAAGTATGTGAATGAAAAGTGTTTGCATAGAACAAAGATGATAACATGACACTCACTGAAGAGCAGTATTGACCCAAACCTCTCCAAATGAGATAAAAAATAATAGCTTGATAATGCCATATTCCGAATAGTGTCTCTTAGCTACGGTCCATAAAAGGAAAGCAAAACACATTCTGAAAAGTGTTTAATTTGGTTAATGTAAAACATCAACATGTGTCACTTCCGTTGCATATTGACATGTTCTGAATTTACCTGAAAAATTTAAGAGTTGCTTCAGTTTGTCATGGTTTCGTTGTAGCTCACTGGCTAACATTCCACAAATGACTTTTGTTCTAATCAGTTAAGTGGCTACTTGCAAAACTACAGAGTCTAGAGGGAAAATAACAAAATAGAGGAATAGAATAAAAGAGAAAAAATGAACAAAAAGGGGGGAAGTGGAAATAAGAGATAAAGAAGGCAATTGAGAGAAGGCAAAGCAGAAAAGTAAACAGGTTGTTAGACTCACAAGCCAGTAATTGCAAATCCTTCCCTTTTAGAGTTCTCCTATTTCTCTCTCTCTCTCTCTCTCTCTCTCTCTCTCTCTCTCTCTCTCTTCCTCTCTCTCCCTCCCTCTCTTTTTTGTAAGTAGATAATTTGTTTTACTAATTATGTCCTCATGGAATGTAAAGCCTTGTTTTGCTTCCACTAAAGTAAATTTTATAGAGGATTTTTATTTTTTCCAGCTGGTTGGTGAAGAATGAGACCTATGTAACTAGAAGATGCTTTGGTTATATTCCTACATCCCTCACATCAGGGTCTCATCTCCTGTCCCTCATGTTTCCGTAAGTAACAACAAAATTGCTGATGTCAGGAAGTTCAAAAAATCCATACGAACCACTTCAGAAAAATTGACACTAAAGGTTCATGACTCTAAGTAATTTGGATATGGTAAATAAATTAACATGGGCAGAGAAAAAGCAGTAAAAGAAAACATAGTGGTAAAGAGGTAAAGAGACACAAATACTGTAAATCTGTCAAATTGACCAAATGCAATTGGGCTTGGAGGCACAAAAGAGGACAAGTTGTAATGTTCACAAAGACATCGATTTCTGATACTTGCCTTAGCTTCTTTTCTTTTTATTTTATTATAATATTTTAATATGTTTATATTTATTGAGAAACAAAAGTGCAGTAACACATTGTACAGAAAAGCAAGCTCTGTGGAAGGCAGTAGAATTGATGGGCCTAGGGAAGGCGGTGAAGGCAAGAGATTGACAGTAACAAAACAAAACAAAAAGCCCCGTAGTCCTTCTTTCTTTGATAATAAACATGGAATGTTTGGTTTTATATATAACCAAAAAGTATATAAATATTATATAATATTTATATTTTCATTTATTATTATATATTTTATATATTGTATAATATGTATTTATATTTATTATATATTATATGATGTTTGTTATATATATTGCATAATAGCATATATAATATTACCACTCACTTTTTAAATAATACCTGTAGTTTCTTTTTTCTTCCTCATTCTGCTTTTAATAAATGGCTCTTCCAACAGCTGCCTTCCCTGTGAGTTCTGCACCAATCACCACTGATAATTGCTCCTGTTAAGCATAATGTTTTCGCAGCTGCAAGCAGGATTTTTAAATAGCAAAAGTGCACTGAAGCCATCCTCAGCAATTAATAAATATAATAATAACAATATTTGCACTTGTGACTTTTCTACTCTGAGCAGACCAAAGCACTTCACAAATAAATATGTATTATTAACCTAATTTTTTACAGATGGAGAGGAAAAACCCACTAGATTTAGGTTAATGCCACGTAAGTGACTTTGCCCAAGATACCCAACAAATCAGATGCATGACCTTGAATACAACCCAGGACTCCAATCAGGGCTTTCTCCAAAGCCTATGCTTTGCTTTGTGAAAATCCAGCTTCTATTAGCATTTGAACTTTAAATGAGCACCACTTAATGCATTCATTTGTAATAACATTTGCCATGAAAACCATCGTGTTACTGCTGATTTCCATTAATTTTGTTTCCATAAAAAAGCAAAAATTGCATTTTAGAGAGATTTTGCAGGGAAAAAAAGCCTTACATCAAACCCCTAAACACTGAGTGATTTATCTTCTCCAAAGGCCTGCCAGAGAGGCCCAGTGGAGCAAAAGAGAAACAGTGGACAAAAAAGAAGTGGTCAATGCTGCCCTGGACGACTTTCAGAATATGGAAGGCATGAGGAGTCTAACTGAAGAGCCCAGGGTGTTTGTTTAAGAATGTGTTTCTAGACAGCTCTCTAAGCTTCTGAAACTTCTTCCTTTGTTAACATAGAGCGATCAGATATTTATAATATTATATTGCACATTCACATACAATGCCCAAAGGCTGACTTCTCTACTGGTTAATAAAGTGTGTCTTACTTTCAACTAATTTATGAATTCTACATGTTTCATGCAAAAACATAAATTTTATGCTATGTAACTATATCCACAATTTTGTATTGCTTACAAGACTGCAAGAATAATTTTTAATTCAGTATCTTTATCTTCATGAACTTATACGACCTTTGGTTTGGACATTTTGACAGAGCCTCTGACCCTCACACAGATGTTGTTACCTACTGGGACATTCTCCTACCATGCTGCTCCAAATAAATGTTACAATGTTAAATCAAAATATAGTAAATTTTGAATAATTACATTTGTTGATTTTTACAATTTAAAAACCATAAATCTACCTAACTCGTATCTGATATTTTAACTCATGACTTATTTAAAAAGGTGCATGCTAAAGCATATAAATGAGAATAGTTTGATGTTTAATTGAAATTTAGCTATTTCCTGGCAGGATTATTCAAAGAAGATTTTTCTACATATTTTTTTAAAACCTATACATTATTATTTTTTAAGTGTTAAAGAGCAACCAAAATACAAACAAGATGATACATGTTTGCAAGCAGAATTCCTCTGGCCCTAAATAAATTTTCAAAATAAAAAAAATTAAGTGATTATATAAGAAAGACCATAGGTGTACATCACAGATAAGTGTATTACAATAGGATGGTATCTATTATGTGCAAAATCCTGAGCTTAAGTGTTATGCTGTGGGAACACAGAGAATACAATTATAACTTATTATAACTTATTTTATAGGATGCTATAAATTACAAAGTTCTAATCATGTACATATGTAACAATCCTATGAAGTAGGATTTATAATTTTCTTTAAAAATCTTCTTTTGCCTTTGAAATTAACTGAGTTTTTTTTCCAATTCAAAAAAAAATGGTAAATATGCTTAGAGAAAATACCAAATAATAATAAAATATATAAATTCAAAAGTATAGCATTGCTTTTCACAATTCTTCAGGTATACACCTAAGTTGAACAAATTAACACAGCAACACATATATATTCTATAAATATTATATACATATTCATATGTGGATATTATTATTGCCATTCTATATATAAATAGAAAAAGTGTATACTCTTTAAAAATTTTATTTACATTTTACAGTAGAACTTTGTGGAATTTATAGTCCGGTACAAGTAGATAGACCTTGTTTTATAAAGATCTGCTTAATATTTAAACAATTCTCAATTGATAGATATTCATACTTTTTTCCAAGTGTGTTTCAATTTCAAATCATGCTACAAAGACCGATGGACACAAACTACTGCACACTGGCTGGAATATATCTCTATAATATACTCTGAGTGAAATTATTGTGACGGCAAGCACATAAAATTTAGAATGTAATAGATACCACCGAATTTCCCTCCGATAGTTTCTACTAATTTACAATCACTCTAACAGTTTATGAGAATACTCAAATGTATTTTTCTTGGATTACATAAATATTACATGGAATTCAAAATAATATGGCTAGAAGGTTCTAATATTGTCTCTACAAAATTTTTAGTAAAATAACCCTAAACACATTGGTGAATTCCCCAAGCTAGGCTCTCAGAGAGTTTAATTCCTAAGTTGTGAAAGTATCAACGCTAATTAAAGACAGATGGAGCCCAATTGAAAAAAAATGTATCTAGGCTTTAACTCTTGCCCTGACATGCCTGCATTTTTAAAATATAATATAGACTATCTAAAATAGGTAAAACAAGAATTATATATTCCTCTTCACCATCTGTTGTCTGTGTTAGAGACTCAGGGCATGTAACAATCAGAAAACTGGACAACTCTCAATCCATATTTTAGGATTTTATTCTTTGGTCTCTGTGAGCCATCAGTATTTTTGGATGGCATCTTTTGACATCCTTTCATAGTTAGTAAATCATAGACTATATTCGTGCAGAAAGAGAGGGCTAGGGAAGAGGTTCAAAGAAAGAATGGGGGGAAAACCATTTTTTCCATTGTTATAGGAATAACTTCTCAGATATAGTACTGAAGGAATGTAGTTTTCACTTTATTTGAATAATGTTCAAATGTTAGAGAACCAAGTAGTAGAGTACAGGAAGGCTATGATGAAAACCAGAAAATAGACAAAAAGTGTTATTGGAAACATGTCATACCAACTTGTCCTGTAGCTATACATATAAGGGGATTTATTTTTATTTGTCAAAAATCACACTGACAATGGAAACAAGAACATATTCACAAAATATGGGAAAAAAACTACCTCGAGTAAAAAAAAAAAAAATGGTTGTGCTAAAAAAATGTATCAGAAGGGAAGGGGAATACCACATCTAGCTACTTCTGAAATGAAGATCTAATTCAGGATCTCCACTTCCCAAATTTCAGAAAAATATTTGTCACTTTCATGAACACAAAAAGGACATTTCCTTCATGAAATTAGAGCACAGGAAGAAAACATTATTTGTTAAAAAATGTTTAAAAATGAAAGAAGGTGAGATGAAATAGCAGTAGAATGAAATTAAAAAGGAATGGGAAAATATAAGAAAGAAAAATAAAAGCAAAGTAGTATAACAAATATCTACTAAATCACAGTAGCATAATCAAATAATTAAATTTCAAAATAAAGAAAAATTGATATCAAAGAAATTTAAATTAATGAGGTGGAAACAGATTTGAAAAATACAATATGCAAATGAAAGTGTTGAAAAGTTGAAAAAATCATTGAAGAAAGTTTATATGTATAATTTAGGTAATGAATATATAATTAATTGTTAATAGGTATTCTTGAAGAATAGACCAGGGCAAACAAAAGAAATGCAAAAACATAAAGTAAAAGTAAAAGGAAAAGAATCTGAAGAAATTTCAAATGATATTCTAGAAGAAAATGTACTCATTGCTGCACACTGCAATTATAAGGATAAAGAAAAATATTATTAAATTGTATGTATTTATATATACAAAAACTGTTAGAAGATGCAAATACAAGTAGACAAAAATAAATAGTAATATTTATGTACTTCTCAATCTTTAGTAGAGCAACCAGACAAAACATATGAAACCATTTGTATATGAATGGTATAAATCATATGATTGAGTTATTCAGTGAATAATATGCATCAGTATTTATTTATTTATTTATTTATTTTAGAAATAGTCTCATTCTGTTGCTCAGGCTGGAGTGCAGTGGCATTTTCATAGCTCACAGCAGCCTCAAACTCCTGGGCTCACCCAATCTTCCTGCCTTAGTCTCCCAAAGTGCTGGGATTACAGGTGTGAGCCACTCTGCCCTGCCTTTATTTTTCATTTATATAAAATTTAATATATAATTTCCCTCCCTTTCAGTTTTTTATATCTTCTTTTTCTGCATAGTTATAATTAACATAAAGGAAACCATACAGATTTTAAATATACAATTTAATTAGTTGTGACAAATAAATATACCTGTATTACTCACACTCATATTAAGATATAAAAAAAAAAATGTATCACCTCAGAAAGTTCTCTCATGCCCTTCCTAGTTAACATACTGCCCAACAGGCAACCATTCTTCCAATTTCTATTACTCTGGCTTCCCCTAGCTTAGTTTTTGCCTTTTCTGGAACTTCATGTTAATCATATCAGAGGGTAAAACCTCTCTGTGTAAGCACAGCATAATTTTTGTGAAAGTCAGCCTTTTCTTGCATATAATTGTTGTTTATTCTTTTTAATTGCTGAAAGTATTCAATTATGTGGCTCTTTCACAATCTATTCAATCTTTTATAATGGAATATTTCCATTTTTAACAATTATGAAGAAAGCTTTTACGTATATGATTTTAGACTCCATTTCTGAGTATGTTTTTATTTCACTTGGGTAAATAAATAAATGGAACTGCTAACTCATACTGTAGATGTATCTTTATAAGAGACTGTCCAATAATTTTTACACAGTAGTTACATAATTTTACACTTTCACCAGTTAATATAAGAAAGGTTGGTGTGCTGCAAATCCTTGCCAACAGTTGGGGTTTCAATGTCTTTAATTACAGCTTCGCTGGTGGGTATGTAGTGATACTTCATTATGGTAAAATCTGCATTTTTTTCTGATGAATATTGCTGTTGAACACTTCTTCATGTGCTTATTGGCCATGTGCCTATTTTCATTTTAGAAGTGTCTAAGTTCGTTAATCATTTTTAATTGGGTTCATTGTATTTTTATTTATGATATAAGTTAAATATATTTATATATTAAGTAACATATATATTTATAATATAATCATTTATAATAATGATTATGTTGTTAATGTTATAGTTCACAACAATATTATTCGACATTGTGTTGCTAGTGCAACAAGTGAATAATGGAAAAATAAATAAATGACACAAAGATTAGAATGGAATTAAAACTACCTTTAGTGTAGGCATTTTATTATATTGATATTGTAGGTACAATCTCTGGAGATCTAGAAAGAAAAGATGTTAGGGACAATTATTTTAAAAAGTAACTATAAAGCATTGCAAAAAGAAATTAAAGAAAATAAAAGTACAAAAGATGTGGTGTTAATGGAGTGAAAGACTTGATATAGTTAAATTGCAACTCTGCTCAAATTGATCTGTGACTGTAATCAATATCCTAGTATTTTATAAGTTATCAACAGGCTGATTTTTTAAGTTTTTATGGTAAGTCAAATAACCTGAAATAGTTAAAACAACCTTGAAAAAGACGAGAGGACAACTGTGAAAAGGTAATTCAAAAAAGATTAAAAAGATGACTTCACCAAATGGTGCCGAATAATTGTCTGGATATTTGTGTGGAAAACTAGTTGGATCTTCAATTTATTTTTTGTTGTTTTTTAATCCCTTCTGACAGTTGTCAAAGTAGTTTGTCCATCAACATTTAATCTAATTATTTATATTGTTGGGTAAGGGTATACCATTTTATAATTTGTTGCATAATTGTCTCCTTTGCTTTTAGTTTATCTGTTCCCCCTTTCTTACCATATTTTTTTTTTGGTTTATTAGAATTTAAAAAAAAGACATTTTAGCATATGCTTAATTTGATCTCTAAGTATTTTGTTTCAGAATTTAAGTCTTTTTATAAGTGAGAATTACAAACCTCACCTATTATACCATCTTTTTAAAAAACAATTACGAAAATTAACATGTCAATTGATTTTGCAGTGTGGAAAACTAAAACCCTTTTTTAACCAAGAATTTATCTTTTGTTAGAAATAAACATAGGGACTGGAATGATGACTGCTGTGCTGAGAGCACTTCGTGATGTGTTAATTTGCAATTTTTTATTTTTCGTTATTGTGATGGTATTGTGATGGTTTATGTGCCAACTTGACTAGAATAAGGGAAGCCCAAATACCTGATAAAACATTGTTTCTTGGTGTGTCTGTGAGGGTGTTTCTGTAAAACATTAGCATTTGAATCCCTAGAGTTAATAAAGAAGATCACCCTCATCCATGTGAATGAGCATCGCCCAATCCATTGGGAGCCTTAACAGAACAAAAAGGTGAAGTAAGAAGAAATTTTCTCCCTTTGCTTAAGCTGGGACATCCTTCTCCTCTAGCCCTTGGACATCGGTGCTGCAGACTGATGTTCCTTTAAACTCAGAGTAGGACTTATACCATTGGCATTTCTGGTTCTCAGGCCTTTAGGACTGAACTGGAACTGCAATACCAGCTTTCTTGGGCCTCCATCTTGCAGAGAGCAGATCATGGGAATTTTCAGCCTCCAAAATTGCATAATGCTAATCACTCATAATATAGTCACGTGCTACATAACAATGTTTCTGTTAAGGACACTGCATATATGACAATGATACCATAAAATTATAATTAAACTGAAAAATTCTTATCACCCAGTGATAGTGATATTGTAGCCATCATGACTTCTTAGCACCATACAATAATCACAAATTTGAGGTGATGCTAGTGCAAACAAAGCTACTATCCTGCCAGCCCTATAAAAGTATAGCAATACAATTATGTATAGTACATAATAATAAAGATAATGAGGAACTGTGTTACTGGTTTACATGTTTACTGTACTATACTTTTTATTGTTATTTTAGAGTGTACTTCTTCTACTTATTAAAAAAAAAAGCAAACTGTAAATCAGCCTCAGGCAAGTCCCCAAGGAGGTATTCCATAAAAAGGCATTGTTATCATAGGAGATGACAGCTCCATGAATGTTATTTCCCCTGAAGAACTTTTAGTACCCTAAGATGTGGAAATGGAAGACAGTGGTATGGATGATCTTGACCCTGTGTAGGCCTAAGCTAATGCATGTGTTTATGTCTTAATTTTAACCAAAAAGTTAAAAATTAAAAAAAAATATTTAAGTAGAAAAAGATAACAGATATAAGATATAAAGAAAATATTTTTGTACAGTTATAAAATATGTTTGAGTTTTAAGCTGTTATTATGGAGAGTCTAAAAGTTAAAAAAAATTAAAAAGTTGATCAAGTAAAAAAGCTACAGTAAGCTAAAGTTAATTTATTATTGAAGAAAGAAAAATACTTTTTTATAAATTTAGTGTAGCCTAAGTGTGCAGTGTTTATAAATTCTACAGCAGTGTACGGTAATGTTTTAGGCCTTTATATTCACTCACAGCAACTTCCAGTCCTGCGGGCTCTATTCATAGTAAGTACCCTATATTGGTGTAGCATTTATCTTTTTTCCATACGTTTACCTTTTCTATGTTTAGACATGTTTAGATACACAAATATTTACCATTGTGCTACAATTTGCCTACTATATTCAGTACAATAACATACTGCACAGGTGTGCAGCCTAGGAGAAATAGACTGTACCATACAGTTAGGTGTGCACTAGGCTATACCACCTAGGTTTGTGTAAGTACACTCTATGATGTTTGCACAACATTGAAATCCTCTAAGGATGCACTTCACAGGGCATATTCCTGGTGTTAAATGAGACATGATTGCAAATCTTTGATTGATAGATAGATAGACAAACAGATAGACATAGAGAGAGAGTATAAATTATTTGTGAGGTTATTAATATTGCAGTCATGAAAATTTATGTTATGCAAAAATTTCCCCAGAAGTTTTTCACCATGTTTGTTGTATAACTTAGAGTTGTTTTTTCTAAAAGATACCACTTTACATTTTCTTTTTTATTTAACTTTCTTTAGTAGATGTTAACCATCATTCACTGATTTCACAGTTTATTGTCCTAATTGAGAAAATGTGAAATGAAGTTCTTCAGCCAGTTGAGTAGTAAAACTACCACATAATTTAGCTTGGAAAATGGGATCTCTGTTCCAGGACTTCCCATTTTTATATTTAGAGAAAGCCTATATAACTGGGACGAGCAGAGTTGAGCATGTATTTCTTATTGAGAAATGTAAATTACCATCACTCTGTGAAGTATATTTGAAGCAAGGGCATTCAGTAGTGAGTGGAAAATGCAGTTCTCTGGCAGAAGTAGATATAAGAACCACTTTTAACTTATCAGGGGAGGGGGCAGTAGATAATGTGATTTTCTTGCTGTGAATTATATTCTCTATTATGAATTCATAGGAGAATTTTATGAAGCAGAGAGTTTTACCATTGCCTACCTAGAGTCAGAAAACATTTGAATTCTGTTAAGTAATTCATTTAAGAATATTGATTGATTGGTTGATTGATGGCTGATTAATGGAATGCTGTCTATCTACCGGGCATGGGGTATACAATTCTGAATGTATATTTTAGCGAAGAAAATATCTTTTTTCTTTCTGGGGATTTTTTCGTATAAGTAAGAAAAATGATCTATATTTATTCAAACCTAGAGAAGAAGTGAAATGATTTTTCAATCTGGATGTAAGTAAAAGGGAATTTTAAACTATTTCCTAGAATTAGTACAAGTGGTGGAAGTCATGGAAATGCTGGGAGATCTTGAATTAGAATGAAATTTTCTTAAAGGCCTCCTTCTCATTCAACAGTAAAAAAAAAAAAGAAGAAGAAGATACCAATGATTATAAATTAATTCGTTCTTTACAGAGATATACCATTTATGTGCTTACTATAAGACGTATTTATTCTATAATATTCATCATTAAGGTTTATTGTGGAGCAAAAATCCTAGTCTTATCAATATTGTTATCTAGCAATACTATTTTAGTATCTAAGTAACATGTCTAACAACGTATAGTTCTAAATGCCTAAAAATAAAAATACACTTAAAACGCATAACAACTCTGTGGAATTGGTACTGCTGTTATCCCTACTTTCAACTGAGGAACAGAGGAAACAATGGCAAGGAACTTTCCAAAGGACACACAGCTAAGAAGCAGTACACTTAAAATTTGAATAAAAAGCTGTACTCTAGAGTCCATGCTCTGTTTTGTTTTGTTTTTTTTTTTTTTTGAGAGAGAAACAACATAATAATGCATCCAATGTACCCATTACATTACCCAGTTTCCACAGTTAGGAATATTGCACAAATTTTTCAAGTATGTTGTCCACTGCATACTTGCTTTGTGTATGTGTGTGTATGTAGTAGTAGTAGACTAAAGTGAGTCTAAGAAATACCCTTTCATATGTTAATACTACTATGCATTTCTAAAGCATAAATCTTTACATATACAACTCTGATTTGGTAACCCTTGTTAACACAAAGAATAATTATCCCTCAATAGTATCTAATATATAATTGATATTCTAATGTCACTAATTATTTCAAAAATCTGTTTTAATTGATGATTTGTGTTAATTAACATCGATCGAAATTTATATATTGCATTTGATTGATGTGTCTGTATATTTATTTATTTTTACTGTCTCCTTCTTTCTTGTTTTTGCAGTCCACATATTTGCTGAATACATGAAGTAACTTGTTCCATAGAATGTCCTGTCTTCACATTTGGTAAGCTCTGCTACATACAGTGGGTCGGGTTATTGGATAATAAAACTAAGCTTAGGGAATTTTAGATTTTTATAATGGTCCATAATTATACTTACCCATTGTTCTGGAGGAAGACATTATCTTTATTATAATAGACACAAAGCATGTCTATACTTTGCTCTGGAGGGAGACACTTTTTCTGTCTTCTAAGGCTGTTGTTTATATGAATGTCATTGAAAACATAGTCTGAAACAAGAGAACCATCTGTGTCTCACTCGCAGTATATGCAGAAACATGAGAGACCCATGGAGTATTATCTTACAACAATTTCCACCCTCATTTGTGCAACTGTTACCAGCCTATGAGTGAAGGTATTTTCAGATTCTTGGTGATCCTCAGAGAAAAGAATTTCAAGATGCACCACATAAGCCAAAACAAGCAGCTTTCATTGAAACTGAAAATGAGAGAGAGAGAGAGAGAGAGAGAGAGAAGGGGCAGCGGAAGGCAAGGCTCAAAAAGAGTGGCTGCCCCAAAAGGAAGGGTTTTTAGTCTTATGAAGTCTTTCTAATTGAGGGGAGGAATATTCAAGGCTAACAGGTTCTTTTTTACTAAGAATTTGGGTAGTAATTCCTAGAATGGGTTCCCTCCATTTTTATACTTTATGTAGTTGTTTTGGAACAGTCATGATGATTTCAAGGGCAGAGAAATTTTAAAACCACAATGTAAATGATATTATAATTAGCCAAAGTTCATGTAAGTTGACCTAGATAGATGGTAAGCCAATTGAAGCCTTGTCTGTGGTTATCAGCTCCGCTTAGTTAGACTTTTACATGTGTACCCACTCAGTAAGCCCCTGCATCCAGCTCCTAGCCTAGTAGCCTAGTTAGCCTCTGCCTGAGGGTTGTTTATTTCTACTCCTGCACCCACTCTGCAAGCCCCTGCATCTGGTCTCAGCCCTGTCTCCTAGTCTCCTACTTTAATATGGTGTCTTGAATTCTGTTGAATTTACTCATATGTGTGGCCACTTTATCAGCCAGTTTGCTTAATCTGACATACAGAGGCTAGGACCAAATCTGTTCAATTGTTTCAAACATCATTTAATCAAAGCTATTCTCAATAAGATTTCAAGCAGCCTAATAAGGACTACCTTAAGGACTGACCAAAAATATGCCATCTAAGGTAGCAGACACAACTGAAGAAACAAATCAGGTTTTAACTTAGAAAGCCTGGTGTCTTTCTTCATAAGTTTCAGGATTGACATTTCCGCTTGGCTAGAGGCATTATTCCAGGCACAGTAAGGTGCACTAGTAATTGCATAGACTCTACCTTGGCCTATAAGCAGCAAGTCTCAGGCAATCATCCATAACAAGCATGACCAGAGAGTTCAGACAGAACTGAATGCCTTCCAGGGCCAGTTCAGAATAAGTGATCATTTCAGTTAAAGTCAGTGATAAATATCATACCATTGTTTCTAATCTATTGACTCATGTTGTAGAGATAACTGTCTCCAAGGAGTACATAAATAATGAATCTGTTTTCTTTTGGAAAGTATCCCCAAGTAATCAAGGGAGTCTTATTCTGAAAAGATTTTAACAGTCATCTGTGAGTTGCCTGATCTACTATGAGTGTTTCATAAAGCATTTGAAGGTCTCTAATATTTACCCCTAAGTTGTAAGTCACTATATTTTGAGGAGGGGACCAGTTAGTTCATCTTTACCAAACGAAAAGCATAATTCTAGAGCCATATATGGCTTCTTTAGAAAGGAATTCTTGGCCAACATTTTGAGATCTCAAAAGTGGACTAATATCGATTGGAAAGGGGCAGAGATTCAGATTACCTCTGGTGTAGTTCTCCAAAAAACTAACAGGCTTTAGATTTTCAAGTTCAGTTTTAATAATTAATCTAATTCTGTTTTGAAAGTCCCATCTAAGTCAACAGCAGGATAGCATCCGTCTGCCCCCAAAGAATGAGTAAATATTGACTATGGGGATGTGTGTGGGCAAAGTGTCCAAAGACAGCAACAGCTCTTTAGAGTTGAAGGTGGAGCAGCTGGGGCCATCTTCTCTGTTTCAATAGTTTACCAACAAAATAAAGAATGGCAATAACCTCTTGTTTGGACATGTCTCACAATCCGGTAGATCTGGCAGTCAGTTAATTTAAAAGTACTTGCAGTAGTTTAAGAGAGCCATGTGGGGAGGGTGTTCTTTTTTGAGGAAGTTTTTAAAGGTGATTGTAAAAGACAGAAATACTTAGCATCTTTCCCTCTCCCCTACTCTTGGTGTCTAATTGTTGCCTCCCCAGGCGATGAGATTGTTGTTTCCTCTCTACTACCACAAAACAGATGTATCTTTTAAAAGTAGTTATAACTTCTCCTATTTTCCAATTATACCTTAAAAGCATCCAGAATTTTGTCTAGAAGGATCAGGAGAACTTGAAAATACATCAATTGAAATTAACTAAACTGAACTCAAAGAAGTAAAAAATTAAAAACACATAACAAAGCATCTATGAGTTTTGAGGCAATATCAAACTGTTACCATGCATTATCAGTATCCCAGAAAGACAAAAGAGAAAGAGCAGAATACTTATTGAAGAAACAATAGCCAAGACATTTCTGAATTTAATGACTGACATCAACCACAGAACCAAGAATCTTGAGGAAAAAATCAAAATAAATAGTAAACAAACAACAACAAAAATATCTAGTAATATCATTTTGAACTACTGAAAAATAAACACAAAGAGAAAAATTTGAACACACCTAGAGTACCCACATAGGAACAACAAAAAATATCAGACTTTTGTCAGAAGTTATTTATGTGAGAAGACAATAAAAATTACATCTCAAAGTGCTATAAGGGGAAAAAAAATTCTCAATCTGTAATTCTATACCCAAATAAAATAATATTTTAAAAAATGAGCTAAAGGAGTATATAGGAGGGATTGCAGAAATTTGCTTCCTTCACAAAAATAGTGGGTAAACTGGCAAAAAATATCAGATTCTATTTTTTCAGAATACTGGATATTAAGCAAAGGCTTGGACAAACCCAAGGAATATCTACTTAAAAAAGAAAAACAATAATGCTCTAAGTAGGAACAGTGAATTTTGTGGGTACTTTAACTTACCCTGGGCCCACCACTGCTTCTGCAGCTACATGTTAGCCTGAAGTAAAACAGCCCACACAGAGTAAAAAAAGCAGTCTGGCAGCCACTAGAAAAGAGTTTGAAACTTTTATAATTTCATTCCCAAAGACTTGTTCCTACTTAACCTATTAATATCTTGTGGTTCTACAGAAGGCCCCCACTTGCAGAGATTGTTTTATTTGACCTACTTTAGAACTCACTCAACACAAACGGCCTTTTCCCCAATTATCATCAGCAAATGTTTTAACATTGAAGCTGCTGAGGATCTGATAACATTTATGGCAAACAAGAGGCCTAAGCCGGCAAGGAAAAGCTAGTGAATGAGATGTCCCCAGAGAGCTTGAAGAGCTCTGATATGTTTCTGAGAATCTAGAAGTCCACATGCATGCATAGAACATTGTGCACATACAGGAAGGACCTGGTAAAGTCCCAAGCTGGCATCTGTGGTCTACCCTGAGATTGTGCACAAGCAGGAAGAGAAGGATAACACAGAGTTGTGAACTGCTTGTCTGGACATTGAAGGCACACCCCAGAGCACACATAAAACACCTCAGCAAAGATCAGAAGATGTGTTGGTCCAAGGACTTAAGACAATCTCTGTCTGATCGTTAGCGGACCACTAAACTAACCAAGCAGAGATTTCAATGGGCACATAATGACAAGGAAGACAGACTTTACAAAATTAATTTGGAAAAGTTACTCATCAAACAAACAACTACTACAATAAACAGTAACAATAATAAACCACAGGAGAGGAGGAGAAGCTGATTTCCAAAGTTGGCACGTTATATGATTCAAAACATCCAGTTTTTTAACAAAAATTAGAAAGTATACAAATAAAACAGAAGGTACGGCCGATATCTGAGAACAAAGCAGTCAACAGAAACCATTCACGAAGAAGCTGACACTAGGCTTAAGAGTTAAAGACTTTGTAACAGCTATTTTAAATATATGCGAAGAACTAAGAAAAACTATGTCTAAAGAACTATGGCAAAGTATGAAAACAATGTCTCACCAAATAGATAATATCAATAAAAACACAGAAGCAACTTTTAAAAAAAAGAACAAATAGAAATTTTGGAGCTGAATAGAACAATAAGTGAAATGAAAAGTCACTAGAGGGGCTCAAGAAAAGAACTGAGCCAGTAAAGGAAAAAACAGCAACCTTGAGTATAGGGCAATTGAGATTATCCACTCTGAGGAACAATAAGCAAAATGAATGAAAAAAATTAGCATATTCTCAGAATAAACCATATATTATGTCATAAAACAAGTCTCAAAAATTTAAAAGATTGTACCCCCATGATATGCTGATATAAAATTTTTTTTTTTTCTGAAGGATTCATCATCCTTTTCATCGTCATCATTGTGGATGACAATGGAAAGTTTGTTCTCCAACCACAATGGAAGAAAATTAGACATTGATAATAGAAAGAAATCTGGGAAATTCAGACACATGGAAATTAAACAACAAATTCCTATGTAATGAATCTTTCTCTGGATCATTTATGTAACCACCTTATAGCTGCTGAATAACTGAATATTATTCTCTTTCATTGTTTCCTTTCAGATTCATCAATGTACAAAATGCAGCAAATATTCTAATATCATTAGGGGGTTCTTTAAATAAATCTCTTAATAGAATTATATAAAATTTAATTATTTATTTCATGTGGGCTTTCCTAAGAAATTTGATTACTAATTAAAATCTATATATGTATGCATTTTTATATTTTGATCAACTTAAAAATGATGCCATCGATATCAATATGTGGGAAATATTTATGTTGTATTCAAAGTTTATCACTGTTACACAAAATCAGAGCCATTTCTACTTATTTCATAGAAAATAAAACATTTAGTTGTTCTTACTTATGTAGCACACATTGGACTTTTTGAAGTTGGCAGACCATTATAGCTTGAGAGCAGGACATCTGCTTTATTAGAAATTCATTTTGACTGGATGGTTTCAAAATAGAAGAAATAACACCAAAGGTAGCTTTGAAATTTCTATTTCAGAGGGACTGAGTGTTGGGGAGAATAGGAAGATGTTAGTCAGAGGGTGCACAATTCAGTTATAAATGAATAAATTCTAGAAACCTAATATATAGTGTGGTGATGATAGTCAATAATTAATAAAAAGTATTGTAAACTTGAAATTTACTAAGAGATTAAACCAAATCTTGTGTTTTTATCACACACACACACACACACACACACACAAAAGGTAACCATGCGAGGTGACAGATATGTTAATTAGCTTGAATGTGACAATCATTCACAATAATAACTATATCAAGACGTCACGTTTTACATCTTAAATATATACAATTTTTATTTGTCAATTAAACCTCAGTAAAGCTGGGAGAAAAGAGGAGGAGCTTAAGAGACACAGTCTAATTGGAAGGAAGCTTTTAAAACTATGTATAGCAAGCACCCTCTTTGCATTTCAATTTGGTATTTATAAGGCATGACCTAGTGGGGATGATGGAAATGGGAAATAAGGACCCTCAAAGATCCTTATAGCTGCCACTTAATAACACTCTGTAGAAACGGCCCTATAGAAATAGAATTGACCTTTTCAGACTTACGGATGTTCTTCAGAAGTTGATTTGCAATACAGAGAACAAACTGCTTTTATGAACTCATCTGCTATGCTGGGATATACCAAGCTAACCAACCTCACTTTTATTTAGATACTAAAAATTGCATTTCTATGTGTTGGGATTTGCCCCTGAACTCTCTAATATTAATGGAGAAAGCAACTATGCCTGCAAAAAATTTCCTATGTTGTGGAAAATAAATATGCACTGTCTTAGAATGGAGCCACTCAAACTAATATTCTTCCTTATATTATAACAGCTTAAGTTGAGTCCCTTTATTTCTTGAAAATAGGAAAGAAGTCACTGTTTTAAACTGTCAATATTGGGGAGAGGGGAGAATTTGAGGGCAGTGTTTAGAAGAACTGCACCTGTTTGCCTTAGCTTAGCTATAGGTAACTCCACAAAGTAAATACATGCAGCACTGTGAGCAAACTGTGAAGTAAATTTTCCTTAAAAAAATTCCTTTTGATTATAGCTGACACTCGTGAGCTTCATACTGAAGGCAGCTGAAAAGTGATATAAGTGTTAGTTAGCTGAAGCAATGTGGGACTCCAATATAAGTGACTGGTTATGGGTTAATAATCCTAAAAAGGACACGTATATAAACCAAATGTTTAATTTCACATACTAAACATCAAAGGAGTCTTTTTTTTTCTCCTTCTCACAGTAAAACTACTTTTAACACAGTCTGGAAATTGGTTTACAGACTTTTCTTATAGTCGAAGACATGGGAACAGACATTCTAGCCATGTGGCTGCCTCAAGCTGTAGCCCTTGGCCTGCCACAGATGATTAAAAAGCTTCTTTATAGAAAGAATCAAGACTTTTTTGGTCTGAGTTTCTAAGTGAGTGGTTTGGAACAGTTTAAATGGCAGAGACCTATATTGGAAACCTTGACTCTTTTCTACTTTCTTGTTCTTTCCAGCTGGACAGAGCCTCTGCTTTTCTCCAAATCAGGTGCCTGTCTAGATGGAAGCCAAATTTTTAGGAATTAGATGGAAATAACACTTGTTATTTTATATTTTTTAAATGTCAACTCTCTCCTGAAAGGCAAGGGCAACTTAGTTAAAAAAATTCATAAGTTGACTTGAAATTGCTGGGATGAGTTAGAGGAATAGATATGTTGCTGTAAATCATATGGCAGAAGTGTCACATTCTACCCAAAGTCAAACATATTTTCTGTAATAGAGAAGTCACTCCTTTCATGCAGAGAGTATTTCCCTGTAGCTATTCACATCCATTTAGTGTTCAACAGCTTGCCAAAGTGGGAGTCTTTGAATGCTTAAGTATATTCATACGTTCATAAAATGACACACTCATTAGCAATTAGAGACCAAAGAAAGCTTTCCATTATATCCCCTTCCCCAAAAGAAACCTTCTGAATAATGATTAGCCATTGGAGTGTTTTTCTTTTGTTTTTAAAATCTGACCTTATTGATCATGTATTATATTAGAGCCCTTCACATCGTACAAAAGGACCTGGAATCAGACTGCCATGTTCTCAATCCATTTTCCGTTTAATCTTGAGCAAATTATTTAACCTCCATTTGTCTCCCTTCCTTAATCTGTAAAATTGAGAAATAATCGTGCACAATTTATGGGGTTATTGAAGATTAAATAAAATCACATATCTGAAGATTTTAGGAGAGAATTTGGCACATAGTACTCCAAACCACACAGTAGGCCCTCAACAAAGGTACTCAACAAAGGTTACCTATTGTTACCATCATCACAATTAATCCTCATGACAACCCTGTGAGTAGGTAAACTTACTGACAATTTAAATATGACAAAAATTAGAATTGGCAATGCCAAGTTATTCTCTCAAGTGCATTCAGAGATTCTAAGTGGCAGAGCATGTGAGCTGGTTCTCAAAGCCAGGTATCTCTGAGCACAAAACTAACAATTCTTCACTTCTCTCCTGCTTGCCAAATTACATTCAGCACAAATATATGGGGAATCGGGTATGTGTCAAATCCTGCGCTTAAATCTAGGCAATCAGAGATGAATAAGGCATGATCCATCACCTAAGGAGATCATAGTTTTCACAGTTATATATTTAAAAAGTCAATTATTTAACATATATATATATATATATATATACACGCACACACACATATATACATATATACATATTATATTATGTTAAGGCCCTTACTGAAAAAGTGACATAATGGTAAATGCATCACCTCACTCTGGCAGCGTGGAGTATCGCATGTGAGGACTAGGAGATAGCACAAAATAGTCATCACCATCAGTCAGGCTGACATAAATAGAATCTGCTTCTTTAATTAGAAACACTTTTTTTTTCATTGAAATCACAAAAAGCAAAGTCCAGTACAGTAACATCTATAATAAGTGGCTTTTTCGTTGTTGTTTTTGTTATTCTTTTAACTAACTAGTAATCTTTGTTATTTAGATCTACAGTTTTGGATATCCATATAAAATGTGTTCACTATTTCCATCTAAATCACCAATTAAACATCAAGTTGTTATGATTTTTGTATTACTGACAACTTTCAGCTATATTTCAGAAAACTTACTCCACAATATATTAAATCCAGGTATTTAGAAAAGGAATAGTAAAGGTTCTATGCAGAATTTGGTATTCTGGTTTTGATTGCATTAATATTTACAAAGACAAATCCTGAGATTATTTGAAACATATTTATTGATTACTTTTTCCAGATAGAATTAGAAATTTTTCAAATACTTAATGATAAATATCAATATAATTGATAAGTTGTTACATTAGTCTACATTTTGCTCTTACAGTATTTTACCTTAATTAATTGCATTTAGCCTTCATGTAAATTCTACATTACAAGGATTGGGGTTCATAGTCATGTGGGAAAGAACATTCTATTTTTGGGGGGGAAATGTTAAGAGATGTAATGGCTAATATTTATAGACATCTACTTACAGTCCTTTGTTTAACTGTTTAGAAAATCTGAACCTGGATATTTTGATCCTAGATCCCACACTCATTTCATTATATCTGGAAATTCTGCTTAGGATTTTTACGTCAAAGACTTACAGGCAAGAATGATGCGATGACTTTGCTCACAATGGCTTCCTCAGCATTTCTCCCACCTGAATCTGAGCATTGTGTTATCAGCTATTTGAGACTATTTGGAATCCTGGTACTTGGCATTTTTCTACCTCTTTCTATCTTGTACACATTGAATTATCTGCTCCCAATGTCATAACAAATAATTAGAAATTGAAAGCAATATATAGCCATTTATTTCTATAAACAGTACAATGGATAATTTTAAATAACTGCAAAGGATGGATAATACCTTGTTGATTTTTAATGAAAGATATTTATTTTCAACATATTTAATACTACAGTATACCAAAAACAAGATGGAGTGTGACTACTGCAAAGAGTTGGCCTTTGGTTTCAAAACAGCAGTGAGTTGGCTATTGTTGCTTGCAAAAGCACTATCCATAATTTATGGTTTCCCTTTGTTTAATTTTTTAAGTCTTTTACTTATTTATTGTCTGACAAAGTTTATATCAACAGCCCACAGGATGATTTTCAATGAGATTTTTTAAGCAAGAATGAAGTAAATGCAAAACAGAAGTTACTTGTCTTTAAGCCTCAGGAAAAAACCTTATTCAACTTGATGAATCAAAGTTTATCTGTAAAACCTCAAAATTAAAATGGTCCTGGCAGTTTTATAAATTAGAGAAGAGTATCAGAAATTTAGAAAAGTTCAGAGAAGAATGAAATGAATACTTGAGTAATATTATTTTGATAATGTTAGAACTGCTTTGAGATTTAGATTTCTGTGTTTCAGGTAAAAGGCAACATTTAAATAATTTCACAAATTCTGATTTATTAAATCAAAGAAAATATGTGTATTAAGGTAGAAAATTACCATCATAATTCACATAAAATTCATGTTTAATATTTTGTTTATTCTAAATGCTCTGACATGTTTCATTGTCATATTATTATGAAAAATATGACATGCATGGAAAAATAAAAGAATCTTATGATAAACATTAGCACATTACATTAACTACTTAGATTAAAATTATTTAATATTGCACAACATGGTGACTATAGTTAACAACAATATATTATATTCTTGAAAGTCACTGTTAGTGGATTTTAAGTATTCTCACTACAAAAAAGATAAGTATGTGAAGTAATGCACATGTTAATTAGCTTCATTTATTCATTTCATATGTATTTCAAAGCATGTTGTGCAAAAATTGTTTTACTGTTTGCCATCATTGCTTTATTTATTTATTAGCATTTATCTATGCATATGTATTTTTTCTAAACCTTTTAATGGTCACACATCTAGTAATATTTTACCTGTATATAAATCAGCATATATTTCTTAAACAAGACATACTACTATAAAATCACAATACCAATTTTTTCCTCAAAAGTAATAGTATTCCCTAATATCTAATATGCATTTCATATTCAAAATTTCTCAAATGTCTGTCAATATACTTTTTAAAGGTATTTTATTTTCAACCATGATTGAAAAAGTTTTACACATTGCATTTGATATCCATTTAGTCTTTTAAAAATCTATATAAACCTCTAACTTTTTATTCTTTCACAAAATAAATTTTTAAAGACAATAAGTCTGTCTTTTTTTAGAATACTAGATAAAGACCCGCATGCTAGATTTGCCTAATTGTTTTCTCATGACTTCATTTAACCTTTTCCTCAAGTTCTTTATTGCCTCTAAACTGGAAATTAGATTTACAGTTATGGTAAGTTTCATATTAACTATTTTTTGGCAAATATATGGCACAGGCAATACTAAGCACTCTGTATTGCATCTCATAGGTTGGCATGTATCACGTTGCCCCAAAATAAGTGGGGAAATTTTTATCTTCTTTTTCTCAGATGATAACAAGTCATATCTCTGTATTATAAAGATATGTTTTCCACCTTTTGTAATTAGGAAGAAAGCTGTGAGATAAAACTTTCAGTACCATGCAAATACCTAGTCCCCAGTAATTTTACACTCACTTATTTTTTGCATACGCTAATGGTCATGTACTGAATCATCAATTTAACAAGAAGTGATTTTCTAATTATATCATCCTTTCCATATTTTTAGCTGGTCCTTTCTAAAAAAGAGCTTTTGATTATTAACAGGAGATGAACTATAGTTCTTCCTTAAAGGCTAGCATTTATGATTAATTCAGCCTCTTTAATTAATGAGTTCCAGATAGAAACTTATTGGAGTTGGAGTAATATTGGTGGCAAATGAGTTATTCTTCATGTTTATCTCTATCTTTTTTTAATGTCATTATAGACTGACAAATTTTTATAAATTGAATATTTTAGAATTTATTCCAGTCAATACTCATTTGATACTCAATTGTGTAAACATTTTATAAAGTAAAAAATATTCTGTGAAGACTATTTCAAACACATGAACAGAAAAACAAGTACAAGAATATGCACAGCAATGTTGTAAAAGTGAAAAATGGGAAACGATCTAAAAATCTTTCAATAGGTGATTGCAAACAAAAGCTGCTATACTGAAGGAATGGAAAAATGCAGGGCATAAAAAAAGTGAATGTGTTAGAACTATATGTATTAACATAGATAAAACTCACAAAAGTAACACAGAGAAAAAAGGCAATTTTCAGAGTAATAAGTCAGTATGATACCATTTAAGTAAATTTTAAAAAAACTGTAAAATGGTACCATGTACTGTTTAAAGATACATACAGATGTAATACAAGAATAAAAATATTTGTGATATTGATAACATCAGATAGTGTTTATCCCTCTGTGGGAAGGAAAGGGAATGAGAAAAAAAATATTCTGTGAAAATAAAAAATACATCTGTAAGAAATGAATGAATTTTTTTGGTTTGTACACCAGAATATGTAATTAATTTACCATGTAATATCTTGGTCCATGGGAATATTTATATCATTATTCCTTGCATTGCCTTGTTATATATAAACTCAAAAGAAGTAGATGTTGTTGAAAGATTTGGGAAATGCAAACATACATGTAGAAATGACATCATCAGACATTGTTTGACTTATGATTCAACATTGCAATATCTATCATTATCATCTTCATCTATTATTTAGTGTACTACCACTCAGAAATTAGCTTTCTCTGTTACCTAAATGTATCTATTATGCTACTAAATATTCTTTTAATTTTTCTTATGCCAAGGTCAGTTAAACACAGAACACCACTGTCATTTTTGCATTTAACTGCTTTGCATTTTATTGCCATGTTCTGTTTTATAGACCTAAGCAGTAGTATTCATTAGAAAAACTACAAATCAAACACTTATCCACATACATCTTACTGAATTAAAGAAGATTTTCTATATCTTTCCCTGAATTCTAACCTATGGAACTCAATAATGGTAGGAGCTCCTGCTTCTACATTAAAAGTATAAATGAACATAAACATGACGTATTTATAAAAATAAAATCTCTGCAAAAATTATATATACAATACAAATTCTGAAGTGATGTATTACTATCATAACATCCAAAAGAAGCATTAACTCAATCTTTTTAGAAGTTAGCCATCTTGCACAGCTCTATATTGGCACATGGCTAAATCCAGCTCGGTTGGTTTTATGGACGAGTCAGAGTAAGGAAGGAACCTTACTAGTGTAAGTAGACACTATTGCTAGAAAGTTGGTATCATATGATGAGGGAAAATTAACCACAATTCAGAATATAATATCCAGCACCTCAGATAATTGGAAACAAGTGATAGTCACTGATATTAATAGGTATCATGGGATTCAACAACTAGAAAGAGATGTATAGAATGTACTGATAGGGATTTTAAAACCTGGACATATTTAGAAATTCATATAGCTAGGAAGACAATCAGTAGACATTATGGAAACCTGCCTTCTGGTAATGGGCAAAAAGCCACCTGGATGAATTCAAGATGAGTTTAGTTTACCAAAAGAATTTCAAAAACTTGACAGACTCCTTGGCTTACACGGACAAAGGTACTGGCAAGCCACTAATAGACAAAATGTCAGACACGGAAACAAAATTAAAATATAGTCAATATAATTAAATTATAAGGCAGGTCGTAGGTTTGGGGAACAGGATGAACATCCTCTAATTTTAAGCAGAAAAAAACACGTCACCAGTCTAGATGCAGGGAATGATTTGACGTACAGTCTGAACATTGAGATGGAATTCCTTAAATCTGTCCAGACCAAGATTAAGTCTGATGAGATTGGAAATATGATGATCCAATCATGTGAATCTGGAGCGAAAACGTGATGAGGCCCCAAGAAACAGAGTTTGCTGGACAGTAGATCAAATGGATATCAGATGCTTTAAATTTAGAACTAAGGCTGGTTCTAATTTTAAAGCTATACAATAGAAAAAATTCCATTTAAATAATTTGAGAAGATCCTATATTCTAAAATACACATCAAACCATATGTATATTTACATACCTACAATTCTTAATAAGTAAAGTATCATATGGAATAATTTTCAAAGTAATGTTTAGAAACATATCTTACATTTTGATAAACTGTTCTAGTCCCATATGACTGAGATATTTAATGTTCAAATATTTGCATGGTTTATTGAACAAAACTTACATCTTAAGATTTCCTTTTATTTATGCATTGATTAATGCCGTGTGGCACTCTCACACCTTATAAAACTTCCTTTACCCCCCCTTTTTAAATGACAATATGTTGATTTTCCCTGAGATACATCCTAAAATAATTATCAATTGAATTTTTATTGTTTTGTCATCATGCAAGTTTCATGTCTTTTTAAAGGGAAACAATGGCCCAGCTAATCACTCTGGATCAACTTCACACTTAAACCCAGATAATTGGACACTTTTTTCCTGTTTAAACCTTAAATATTTGAAATCATTTATATGGAACCTTAAAAAAACAAACAACAAAACCTCAGGAATTCTCAAACTTCAGTTACATAGGCATTATATTTGGTAAACTAAACACATGATTATGTATACCAGCTTCACGCCACTATTTTAATAGCACATTGTTTTAATTAGTTTAAATCCTGTTCATTGAAAAATGTCCTGGGAGACTGGTGACAGTTCATTTTTCCTGATTATACTTTTAATAATATTTTATTGATTGCTTAGAATACACTCTCATCTCTGTAATAATAGATCTCAAGACAAGAAATTCTTCATAAATGCGCTGCAAGTATTACCTTTGCTAGTTTTTTTGACCCACAATTCTGAGTTTGTTTTACATTTTTTAAAACTTTTCTACGTAATAGGAAAATAAATAATGATAATTTCCTTACTCAATGGCAAAAATTTTTTAAAAATTGTTAAATTCATGAAGAAACATAGAAGATTTAGAGTACAGTTGGCCCTCTGCATCTACTGAGTTTGAATCTGTAGACTCAACCAACTTGCGGGTCAAAAATACTCAAGAGAAAAAAAATACATCAATAAAAAATGATACAAATAAAAGCATACAGTATAACAACTATTTACATAGCATTGACATTGTATTAAGTATTGTATGTAATCTAGAGATGATTTAAAGTATATCAGAGAATGTGCTTAGGTTATATGTAAATATTACATCATTTTACATCAGGGACTTGAGCATCCTCTGATTTTGGTATCCAGAGGGGTCTTGTAACCAATCCAACTCAAACACTCAGGGACTTCTGTAATCAAATGTGTACTATTTTATAGTTGACTTAGTATTTTGTACCATGTTTTAGTTCAGGATTTGGGAATATGTTGAAGCCTTTTGAATCTGACCTAACAAATAGTTCCAGTTTCCCCTTGATCAAATTTAGTCCTCTTGGTGATGGCTAAACTTGTGTTTCTGATATTAGCTCTGCTTCTCAAAGACCTAGTTCTAGATTGATAAAATAATTGTCTTTGAAAATTCAAATCTTGTAATATGAATTTTATTAATGCCTTTTCAAGATTATGGAATCAGTATATTACATTTTATGTTTGTTTCTCTCTCTTATCTTTTCCATATTGTATTTTCTGTGCTCTAAAGTTTTGGATACATCTGTCTTAAACATTTATTGTATTTATATTTTAAATCAAGCAAATTGTGTAGTGGAAACATAACTTCCACTGTGGGTACACACGGCATAGGTCTTAAGATTAGTGGATACCTAATCTTTATGAAGCCCAATTTTTAAGTTATTTTGTACCAGAAAAGAATAATCATATCTTTGAAAAAAATGGTCTTTTAGCTCCCTATATTTAGGATCAATATATAGGCCATGGCCAAACTATGCATACATATAGGTTCTTAAAATATCAAACAAGTTTGCTACAACTTATTTTAATGAGAGTAAATTGCATGCTTTCAATTTCTAGTAGATAATTATGTCATATAGAACATCTTATGTTTACCATCTGTTCTCCTATCTAAAAAAAAAAAAAAAAAATCCTCCTTTGACCTACAATTATATGCAATTATTTTTGTCCTCTTTATAGGAAAAAAAATGTCTATATGCACTATCTCCAAATTCTTCTTCTCCGAGTTTTTTTACTTCATTTCAGTTGAGATTTCTGTTCCCATAATTGCTAATAAGTTTGTATTCTCCCAGTCTTGTTAGTAAAAGTTCCATTTCGTCTAATCCAGGATAAATTCTAAATTCGCGTTAGTCACCAGCATTTAATCCCAACGCTTATTCTCTTCTTCCAAAAAAATCCTCCAACCCCCACCTCTCCAACTGCTCCAGTTCCTTGGTCTGTTGCGCTACTTTCTCATCACCTTCCTGATCAATATGGTCAGCTTATCCAGATCTCAATCTCTGACATCTTTTCTTCTCTACATACTCTATCTCCTTAGAGCATCTCATCATGTCCCACATCTTTAAATATCTTCTCTGTGCTAATGACCCCATAATTATCTCTAACCTGAAGAGTTGCCTAAATATTTGATTTATATAGCCAACTGCCAAACTTATTTATACCCTTGGATGTCCAAAAAGCATTTCAAATTTAATACGTCCAAAAACAAACTTTTATGCCCCTTCCTCATACTTGGTCTTCTCCACTTTTGCCCATATTAGTAAATGGCAATATCATTCTTTCACTTGCTTTGGACAAAAAACTTGAAGATATCATTATCTACCATTATTCTCTCACATGCCACATCTAATCCATTTGTGAAAGCTATCATGCCTTTATTCAATATACATCTTCGATCAACCACTATTTACTGCTTTATCACTACCAAATGCAATCAGTTACTATACAATTTTATAATTGGTATTTCTGCTCCCATCTTTAACTTATGAGTCTCCATGTGGCACTGAGAGCAATTGTATATGAATATGTCAGATTAAGTCACCCCTACCTTTCATATTCTATTATTGCTTTTCATCTTTTTTCAAAATAATACCTTGTATCAAACATCCTTAATGTGGCCTAAAAGGGGCTACATATTTTCGCCCGTGTTGGGTAACCAACACGTCCCTTTTGCCACACCCTATTCATCTGTTCCAGCCACACTTGAATCTTTGAGGAACAACCTTGGCTTGAAATGATTTTCTCCCAGATAAAATTATCTGGTCTAAGTACTTGTTTAATTCATTTATCTCAAAAATCAAGAGAGGTATTTCCCATCCATTTTGTGTAAAAAAACCAGTGCCACCAAGTTGTGACTATTTATTATTCCTTACCTTATTAGTTTTTTTTTTTTTTTTTTTTTTTTTTTTTTTTTTTTTTTTTTTTTTTTTTTTTTTTTTTTTTTTTTTTTTTTTTTTTTTTTTTTTTTTTTTTTTTTTTTTTTTTTACTACAGGACCTATCAACAGAGCTAAAAATTTTACCCAGGGTTTTGAAAGATTTGGAGATTTGGAAGATTATTTTTTCCTCATCAAAATTCCCTTTAGAGAAACAAAAGAAACTCAAAATTCCCTTCTGAGTTCTCACTCTCTAACAATAGAGCTATAAATTGAAAACAAGATTTACGTTTTAGCATGAAAGAACATTAATTGCTTAGGGTTAGAAGACTTCCACTGGTAGTCCAGTATACTTTTCATGACATGCTAACAAGCATGCTCCTAGGGTTGTGGCCCAATTTAACTTCCTTCCTATATCTGAGACAATGTTTCTGAGAAAAGCCACTGAGCAAATATCAGTAGTCCAACCTGTGGTCCTGCTAAAATCATGGTTTGTACTGCAAAATGGCTTTTCACAATATCAGAGCTCTTGATAAAATCCAAACAGTAACTGAGTTGCATTATTGACATTCTTTATGATTAAATGCTTACCTTTATTAAATTAATTAGCTTTTTTTAAAGAAATGTATGTTATTGTGTATTTCATAGATGGAATGGAAGTGATGCTAGCATTTTAAAAATCAAGCCCTACAGAGAATAAGTACACCGAGGAGGAGAGTGAGGAGGGTCATATTAGGCTCATTTAACAGTCTTCCATTCAAACATGTTCTACTTCCCCTCAGGGCATGGTTATAAATGTGGTCCCTGCTGAGTTTATGTCTACACATCACTTGCTGTATCTAGAGGGAGAGACAGTTAATGGTTTTACATACCCCTTGCTGTGCTCAGAATCATATGTCTTCTCAATCAAATGACACAGATAATTAGTAATTCTAATAAAAACTCAAGCTTGACAAATTTTACAGAATTGATTTTAATTTGTTTTTAGCATATTTAAAATTTCAAAAGTTTTAAGGCAAACATTACCAATATATAGTCCGATGGAGTAACAGACTTTGCCTTGGTGCTGTGTATAGATCTTAACAAATTGATCCAAGGGTCAATACTTAACTCTCTCATTTTCATAATCAGATTTTAGATATTTAATACAGATTATCTTTTTGTTTTCTAGTTTTCTTACCTGTAAAATGGAAGTATTTTAATAAAAGAATAACAGGTAATGGTCAATAAAGCCAAAATTTTAAAAAGGTAGATAATGGGTTTTTGTAGCTCTAGTTTTATACCTTAAAAATCTAATTGTTTTATATTATCGAGTTAAATGATAATTATGTAAAATTGAATTTGTCAGTTAGTATTAGTTTTTAATTAATGCATAAGAGTAAGGATACAACTTTAAGTTAATCCTTAAATTACTTAGAGTGGAGGATACCTTTTTAAGAGGAGGTAGTATGTGAATTAAAAATTGTTAAGCTAGCATTATATTTCATGAAATGTAAGAGAATTTTTTTTAAGTGAGTGATGGAAAGATTTCTCATCAAGTGAATTTCAGAACCATAAAGCATTGCCTTGGATAATTCAGTACTAATTAAAAATTTTAAACATCTAAGAATCCCTATAGTAAATTATGTAGGTTTACGTTTGTTTAAATCAGCATATCCAAAAATGTTTTATTAAGGTATATATTCAAATATCTATTTACATTACATATAGTACTTCTTTGGCAGAACATAGTATGGCATGCAGAGGCAAAGGTATGATCACTTTTTTGATTTCCTTTAAAGATAATACTATGGCAATCATCACTGAAAACTTTATCATGATGGGGGAAAATGGAAGCATAATTGCTTAGGATACCTTAGTGCCTTTTTTAGCAAAAGAAAATTTGTTTCTTTATCTTCCATGTTTTCAACGAATTATTTTTAACTCTTTTTCATTTCTATTGAATTGTTTCATTCTTACTTGTCATTTGCAACATAGTACATGACAAAAATTAGAAACACCACATAAAATTATTCTATACCTCCCCAATATAAAATTTGCATTAATAATTTAAAGCCACTGATAGGAATCACTACCCTGTTAATAATCAGAATGCGACTAAATTTATTGTATACATGTGATAATTTTTAATAATTTTCCATGAATAGAAACAAATCAAACATGCAATAAACAGATGGGGTGAGCATCATATAAATACATAATCTAGCCCAGGAGTTGGAAGTTGCAGTGAGCTATGATCCTGCCACTGCCCTCCAGCCAGAACAATAGAGAAAGACCTTGTCTGAAAAAAAAAGCGTATAAAAAATACATAATCTGTTTCAGCCTATACTATTTTCACATTGTTTCTAGATTGTTCCCCTGGTAATTCTACACCTCTAATTTTGTGTTTGCCAATTAATTATTGCATCATATTTTGAACACTCCAATTGTGGTTTTTGTTTGCTTATGCTTTTGTTTATTGTGTTAGTTGTTTTTTGACACAATGTGAAGACGCTGTCCAAACTAGTCTTGAGGAAGAGTAATGGATTATGAAGGAATCGGCGCATTTATCCTTTTTCTTGAGAAGGTATAAGCAGGATATTGTTAAGTGCATACTAAATATATTTGTGACGCTAAAATTTTGGATTCCATTCTAAGGTCATTAACTCTCTCTGGCCATGTGATTATATTATATCATAAAATAAGCAGTTTTAGGGCTTTTAAATGTAAGTAGTACTAAAAGTGTGAACAGGAATCAAAATTAGAAGTGACTGAGAGTGGAGCGTTCTGCAAAATGTGACCCCCAGATCTAGGACTTTCCATTTTGAATATACTCCCTTAGCAATTCAGTTATTTGGAGAAGGCCAACTTATAAAAAAGAGCACATGATGTGGCAGCCTGTAAAGTGTATGCAGACCTGATGAATCCCAGTATAATAAGTTCCTCTTTATTTCTAAGGACAGTGATAACAGGTATCATTTCACAGCTTGGAGATCTTCAGACTAGTCCAGCATATTTGTATCACTGAATATATGGTCAAATGAGAGAAACTTACATTTGTAATTGATGCCATATTATGGCATATTTATGTACACTGGGCTAGACAGATAAAGCATTGGACACTACCATCATTTAATATTTTCAAGTTTTGAAGTTCAGCTGTTCTCATTTTTAGATTGATGTAATCTTATCGCTGCATGACAAGAAATTAGAATTCATATGTGCTTTGTTTCTTTTTGATATTTTAATTGTGTATACCTTTGTTTAAATTACATTATGACCTTTTGTGAATGGCAAGGTCAAAAAGGCAAAGATCACTTTGTGCTCTAAAGAGTAGTAGATAGGACAAATACAGCTATTTCAGACTGATGACCTTTTAACAATTCAGTCCTGAATTTTAAGTTCAAAATAAACCAGATCTGTCAGAATTGACTGGTTGTCTCAGTGCATATAGACCCATAGAAGTATCCACCTGCAAATGTTCTTTAGATTTCTAGCAAAATGAAGGGATGTTTAGATGCTTTTCTAGAATTCTTGGCTATATTAAGAAGGTTTTGAATAAAAATGAGAAGAAAGAATAAGAAATAAAGAATGAAAAATCAAGTAATGCCTTTAAGAGAAATGACAAAAGACATGTCATTTTAGTAACAACTGGAAATGCAAATTAGAATTGAGTGGCAGAGACTGATCGTGAATGCTGAGAAATAGCTGGGGAAAAAAGAAAGAAGAATGGTAGATGGTGGTGACAATCACAAAAAATGACAAAGTAATGAACACATCGAGATATAATGAAAAAGAGAAAATGGCATGAAAGGAAGACAACAGTCCACTGAGGTAAAAAAGGAGATTATTCTTTAACTTAAATATTTTGATTATTTTAAAATTCTCAGTTGATAATTATTGTCTCAGGACTTTCTCCTGTCCTTGCTTTTCCCAAAATCAATCATAGTCTCTCTCATGATGTCTTTATGTTTAAAATGGAAATGGTTTTACAATTATTTTGTTATTAAACATAAATCTTTTTTAACTTTATTTTAATTTTTATTTCTGCATATTATGGGGGTACAAATGTTTAGGTTACGTACGCTTCCCCTCCCCACCCCAGTCAGAGCTTCAAGCGTGTCCATCCCCCAGATGGTGCTCATCGCGCTCATTATGTGTGTATATACCTGTCCCCTCCCCCCCATCTGCCTGACACCCAATAAATGTTATTCCTATATGTGCACTTAGGTATTGGTCAGTGAAACCAATTTGCTGGTGAATACATGTGGTGCTTATTTTTCTGTTCTTGGGATACTTCACTTAGTAGAATGGGTTCCAGCTCTATCCAGGAGAATACAAGAGGTGCTATATCACCATTGTTTCTTATAGCTGAATAGTACTCCGTGGTATACATATACCACATTTTATTAATCCATCAAAAAGATCTCCAAAATGTATAATGATAAAAATTTAAAAGTGTCTATGCTACCAGCCAAAGATAATTTCTGCTCTCATCTATATCTACTAATTTTTTCTAATTTTTCTTAATCTGCATAGGTATATATTTTTGTGTAGATCTTAAATCTATACACTTCAGATAGGATTAATTTGTATTGTATAATTCTTTCTTCATGAAAATTTCCCTTGTCTATTTTTGCATGTCAAATCAAATTGATCTGTGGCAGCTTTACATTTTTTACTGGTTGCCTTAAAATTTCTGTCTTCTATAAACAATGTTGCAATTAATATCATTGTATGAGTATGACATACACTTATTAAATTATTTCTTTGGGATAAATTTTTAGAAGTATAAATGCTTGGTTAACTGTTATGCATATTTTACATAACTGTACACGTATTGACCAAGTCCATTTAGAAATTATATAGCAGGTTCTCTCTAGCAGTTTATTAGATTACCTGTTTCTTCATAACTTTCTCAACAATGAGACTTTTCATATATACAATATATATATATGTTTATATATGTGCACATACATTTTTAAAATATTTCATCATCATCTGCTAATCTTTGGGTCAGAATTTATTGTAGAATTAATATTTTCATAATTGCTTTGTAAGAATTTTGTATATGATGAACATGATCCTGTCTTTATCACATATATTAATAATATGTTTTATATTTTTCTTGCTTGTTCTTTTAATTTTATTCAGATTCTTTATTCTGTCCAGAAGCTTCTTAATTTTAATGTCATTAAATCAACTAATTCTTATATGATAATTGCATTGACATTAGGCTTAGGATGGCTTTCTTGCATTCCTAGATACACAATTGGAGGTCATAAAGCTTGACATTAAACAAAGAAATCATTTATGTAACAGAAGACATCATAAATAAAGAAAAAGTTGGGATAGAAGGGAACATTTTCGGCAGTATGTATAACAAATGATAATTAACTGTAATATAAGATCTAAAAAAATCTTTCAGAAAAATTATGCAAAACATTTTTTTTAAAAAATTGAAGATTATTGAAAAGTAAGTAGCACATCAAAAACACAAACGAATGACATACATATACACAATATAGGCTGTGTTAACATTTACTAATATATAATTGATCATCCATCAGGTTAGGAAAATATAAAATATTGGCAACATTTGGTGTTGGCAAAGAACACTGGATAAGAAATGTGTAATTTGTTAAATTGAAAACAATAAAGGATGCAAAAATTTGATTGTGTTTATCAAAATTAAAACTGTAAATTTTTAAATTTTCTCCAATAAGTACTTTCTAGCTATTTTCCCACAAAAGAATACTTATACTTAGGTAAAACTACATGGTTGCCTGTATTCACATTAGGATTACGTGTGATAATAAAATATGTTACATAGATGCGTATATACAGAGAGAGAAAGAGTGTGTTCTCTATATTTATTAATTTTGATTTCAAATGAGAGAACCTAACTCAAGCAAAATTAAAGAAAAAGGAATGTAGTCTACATGCAAGTGAAGTATCTAGAGATAGTCCTGGTTTTAGTCAAAGAGAGATCTAGGAGTTCCAGAAATGCAATCAAGTCATGCTATTACATTCTATCTTTGAAATACATTATTATTTCTATTGGTTCAAAGTTGCCTCTCACTTATTATTGACAGAATGGCTGCCATTAATTTCAGACTTAGTTTTTAATCTAACAGAAATATAAATTGTCACTAGCACTAACAGAGAACACTTTAAATTATGGTACTTTACACTGTACAGAATCAGATCACTTGCCCATCCCCAATCAGACAATGTGGCTAAGAAGATTCTAAGACCTACTTAGTCAGGCTTGAGTCATGTGACCACCTCTGATGCTAGGGCTGGAGTTGACCCAACCCATGTGAACTGGGGTGATGTCTCATAAATATGGGCTCTGCTAAAAATATATCATGACTGAATGGATGCTGGAAGTCCATAATTGCATAGTATAATGAATTATGTTTTCAGATGAGAACAATTTTTAATTATCATACATTTGGAATACAGTTTAAATCAGAAAAATTAGAAAGTGTGGTGCCTCCAGCTTTGTTCATCTTTCTCAAGATCACTTCAGCTACCGGGTCTTTTGTGATTCCACACACATTTTATGATTTTTTTTTTCTATTTCTGCAAAAACTGCCATCGGGTTTTTGATAGAGATTGCATGGAATCTATAGATAGTTTTAGGTACATAGCAAAAGAAACTTTTAACAGAGTGAAAAGGCAACCTATAGGATGGAATAAATTATTGTAAAACCATCTATCAGATGAAAGGTTAATATCCAAAATATATAAGAATAGTCTATAACTCAATAAGAAAGCAAACAATCAAACAAATAATGCAATTTAAAAATAGGCAAAGAGGTGCTAGTTCACCATTGCTTTTTGTGCTTGAGTAGTGCACTGTATGGGGGAAGGGCACACTTCTAACCCTGGCTTGGGTGAGGCAAAGGCATTATATGTAACCAAAATGTTCGTACTCACATAATATTCTGAAATTTAAAAAAATAAAAAACAAATAAAAAAGGCAAAGGACTTGAAAAGGCATGTCTCCAAAAAGGGCACTCAAATGACCACCAGATGTATGAAATGTCCTTAACATCATTAATCATCAGAGAAATGCAGTTCAAAACCACAATGACATATTACCTTACACCTGTTAGCATAACTATTATTTTAAAAAGTGTTGGCAAGGATGTAGAGAAATCAGAGCCATTATACACTGTTGCTGGGAAAGTAGAATGGTACAATCACTATGGAAAATAACAAGGAGGTTCCTTAAAAAGTTAAAAATAGAACTATTATATGATCCAGCAATCCTACATATGGGTACATACCCAAAAGAATTGAAATCAGCATCTGTAAGTGATACCTGCACGCTCACATTAATTGTAGCATTATTTGCAATAGCCAAGATGTGGTAACAACCCAAATGTCCATCAACGGATGAATGGACAAAGAAAATGTGGTATAGACAGAATGGAATATTATTTAGCCTTTAAGAAGTAGGATATCCTGCCATTTGTGACAACATGGATGAACCTGGAGGACATTGCGCTAAGTGAAAAAAACCAGTCACAGGACAAATACTACATAATTCTACTTATATGAGACCTCTAAATTTGTCAAACTCATAGAAGCAGAGATAAAATGATGGTTTCCAGGAAACAGGGGAAGGGAGAAATGAGGAATTGTTGCTCAATACATACAAAGTTTCTGTTATGCAAGATGGATAACTTCTAGAGATCCGCTATACAAAATAGCACCAAAAATTAACAAAATGGTATTGTGTACTTTAAAATATGTTAAGGGGACAGAACTCACAATAAGTGTTTTTAACACACACAAACACACACACACACATACACACACAAACCTGCAAAAAATAAAATAAGGAAAGTTTTGTAAGTGGTGGATATGGTTTGTATTTTTATTTTGGTGATTGTATCATGGCAATATGTACATGTTCAAACTTATCAAGATGCATATAACACGTGTGCATATTTTATATGTTAATTATGCCTCAATAAAGCTAAAAAAATAAAAATTGTCTTTATTTAGATTTTATTCAGATTATAAAATGACTTTTATTTCTTTAAGTACTTTAAAAATTTTCAGTGTTTGATTTAAAACATTAATCCACATAGAAATATTGTATAAGATATTAATATGGCTTTACTATTTTCAAGATTATTCGTAAGTTGTCCCAAGATCATTTATCCAATAATTCCATTTTCCCAGTAAACATAATGGCTATTCTATTATCATTCTCTTATATTGAATAATTTTAGTACGATGATTTCTTTTCGAGATTTATATTTTGCCCATTAATCTATTTATTCTGGTCCCAAAACACACTATTTTAATTTTTTAAAGCTCTTTCTAATCTTAAACTTATATTATTCAATGTGACATTTAGAAGAATGTTAAAACCCCAACCCCTCCAAAACCATCAATATTCTATTTTGATAGAATTACATTTATACATTATTTTAAGAAAATTGGTTTCTTTATAATATTGACTACTTAACATCCATGATAATGGACTGTCTTTCCATTTTAAAAATTACTCCTTTTATATCTCTTAATTAGTTTTATAATTTTCTTTACACAGTTTTTCTCATTATGGTGTTAATATCCCCTGGCATTTTGTATTTTTTAAAGTTATTGTAAATGCAACACTATTGCTACTCCCATTTCTAAGTGTAGAGGTGGAATATAGGGTAGCTGCTGATGTTTTTATTCTTTGTGCAATATTAATTTAGTGTTTGTGTATTATATTTTTTATGTTTTATTGAAATATACTTTACCATAATTTCTTCCACTTAAAGTTATTTTTAGTATGTCCTGTGGTTTTTAGTATATTCACAAAGTTGTACAACCATCACCACTATTTAAGCACATGTGACTGACTTCTTTCACCTACTAAAATGTTTCAAGGTTCATCCACGTTGTAGTATGGATTATTACTTCATTCTTTTATGACCAAATAATATTCAATATGCCATATTTTGTTAATCTGCTTTTTAGGTGATGGACATTTGGGTTCTTTCCACCTTTTGGCGATTAGGAGGTTAAAGGGGGCTGGAGTTGACTATTGTACTAACAATATCTTTTATTCTCTGTATCCTCGTGCTTTTCACACCTTGTTCACCCTGGGAGGACCGCCCTTCCACAGGCTTTGCCAATTCCTAGAGATCATAAACAACTCACCTATGAGCATACTTTTCAGATGCAAACCAACCACTCTAGAGCCCACACCTCAAACACCTTATTTATTATGGAGCTATCACACTTCAGGTCATTATCCACCTGCCCTAATCACCCCAAAACCAGGTATAAGATAAATCAGAAAATACCCTAAGCCCCAGAGCCTGCTGAAATTAGTCCAAGTAGCCAATTCTAAGCCTGCTTACCATGGCTTGCCTGTTCCTTCCCAAGGAAACAACAATAAAGGCTCTTGCCCACAGTCCCTCCCTTTTCCTTTTCTCTTTTGGCTTCTCAACTCACCCCTGTGCTTCCCCATGTGGACTTTGGGGTATGGTTTGCCCCACTTCTTGAGACCTGTGAGTAACAAACTCTCCTTTCAATGGCAATCATCTACTGATCTGTTGGCCTTACTATAATTTATATTTTATGTTAATACACAATATTTTAAATCAGGGATGTCAGTCACCCAGATAGAGTAGGTTCCGGTAAAGTAGTTTCCATTGAGAGTAAGCCTCATTAGGAAGAACAGAATGCCCTGGTGTATTTAAAAATGTTTACATTGCCCCTTCATTGCTGGAAACATGAGGGGATTTTTCTGCAATCTTTACTATGAGAACCTGTCAGGCCTCCTAATGGTAAAACTCATGAAAGCGCAGAGGCCCCCTGGCATTTTAAACTCTCAAGCTTGTCCACAGTGAGGCTCCAAGGATTCATCAATTACCATTTGTTTCCTACCCTGATACTGCTTCCAGCATCAGTTTCTCCTCCCGTGTTTCTGTTCAAGTAAGCTGCAATTCTCTGCATGTGCCCTCTGACCCTCAAATTTTGGGTCCCCAGGTGTACCCTGTAATCTCATTTCTCTGACGGAACTAAGAAGAGTTCAGTTTGCTCAGTGTTTTATTTGTTATGAGGATGAGTGAAGACTTTGAAGTTCCTTATAGCCTGGGCTGGAAACCAGAAGATCAATGTTTTTATTTACAGTCTTTTAAAAAATTATTTAATTCTACAATTGTCTTTTTAACCTGACTTTATATAAGATTGTATTTTTATGATTTTATTATTTAAAAAAATAAATTAGTAAGCTTCTTATATCACTCTTTGATAAACAACAGTTAATTATTTAAATGTTACCAAAGGGGGTGATTTTATGACAACTATGGTGCACTAAAGTGACCGTAAATACGCAGAAAACTAGAATAAACAATAATGTGTAAATACAAAACATGATTTAACAATTATCCTCAAGGATATTATATTTGAGTTCTAACAAACCTTTGAGAAATACCTAATTCCTATGTAATAAAAACTGCTTATACTATTTAATCTCTTATAAATTGTTCTGTACTGAATATA
The DNA here is from genome assembly GCA_004363605.1 of Indri indri. NCBI lineage: Eukaryota > Metazoa > Chordata > Mammalia > Primates > Indriidae > Indri > Indri indri. Next base: position 66,531 of record RJWJ010001291.1, read on the forward strand.
AAATATATTCATGCAAATTGTACTACAATGATCGGCCCCTCCCCTTCACATGAACATATCATTTAAACAGACAAACATTTCACTTGATGTTCAGAGTATAGTGAGGTAAATTTCTAACATTTTGTATCAGTTTAGGGCAATGAAACTTTTCTCAGGCCCACTGGAAACTTCCCAGGGGTCCTTGCTGGAATAGTACTTAGACATTAGGAGCCGAGACTCTGGAATGAAAAGACTGAATTCACATCTTACTCTGTTTCTTGATGACTGTGTTAACTGGGCTAATAACTAAGCCTTTCATCTTCAATTTATTTATCCATAAAAGTCCTACATGATAGTGCCACCTTCACAGGATTGTCATGAAAAATAATGATGTTAAAAATGTACAGTGCTTTGAGTATTGCCTGACCTGTATAAAGCAATCTGAAATACGCTATTGTATTTATTTTAGTATTTTTCTGTATATAAAAAATTCAACAATGTTAAACTTTGTATCTTGTAGCTGTATATCTACTTTATAACCTAAGGTGTCTCTGAGTTTCTGCTCTACATGTTTATAGTATTTCCGCAGTGGTATGTTATTCATAACTCTAGTGCTTATTATGAATGGAAATCTAAGACATCACTTATGAATAAAGAAAAGTTATTAGTTCATGAAACTGTGAAATTTATTTGTTGAATTATCTTCAGATAAGCTGTATGCAAATGCTCAAAAATACCATCAGAGTTCTTGATTTTCTTTTTCCATATCTTATTTCAGTTTGTCTTTTCAATTTGCATACTGGTTTAATATTCTTCTGCAAATTGATTCTTCCAAGATGGTGAGATACATAACTGTTCCTAGTCCCACATTACATTGCCTACCTCAAAAAAACAGAATAGATATTACCTGTTTCTCAATTGCGGGGCTGAGGAGAAGGGGGCAGGTGACATCGGGATCATGTTTCCTCCTTCCCTTCTTTATACAAAGCCCTACCGTCAAGAGACAATGTGCTCTTATTGATCACCTTGCCTTACTTGCCCATCCCTCTGGGTTGGCTGGGAGCATACTGTGACTGTCAGTCTTCTCAGGGCAGCGTGGACCTGCTGCGTGGTTCCCAAATGAAAGGATGCTGTGTAGGCCAGAGCAACATACAAATTCTGAGAAGAATAGAGAAAATTGTAAAATCATTTTCACTAAATTGTCCTCCACATGTCATTGCTATTTTTTTAAGTTAGATTTATTTGTTACCTGAGAAGAAATGTAGCAACTCAAACAATAGTACTACCGTCAATATATAAAACGAACAGATAAGCCACATGGAAAAACAAAAAGAAATACATATTTTCTCATACACATCTTCAGATCCCAAGATTGACATTCTGAAAGATAGACATCAGCATCAAAAGTGAAAGTAAATTATAATTTTTATATCTGCCACCTATTGCTATGCAGCCTTTTCTGTGTGTATGTTAGGAAAAATAACTACTTAAAAGTGACCTTCAATTTATAATTCTGATCATTCTAGTCTTTATGTATAGGTGATAGTAATGTATTAACTACTTAAAACTAATACACCACTTTGTGCTATTAAAGTTGATGTTTATTAGGATTTGAAATATTCTCATACAAAATAATAAAATGATTTCAAACCAATGGGAGAAATATGATTTTATCCATCTTTAGATAAAATAATGTAGGAACTATTATAATCTAATTTTTTTCTTTTTTCTCCATTATAATCACAAATTAAAAATATTTATTGAAATATCACTTGTCATAAGCTCTAAGGTTTGCAGAAGTAGAAAGAAAGAAAGAGAAAAGGTCCAAAACCCTATGCCACATACCTTTACAGTCTAGTTTTTTCTTTATAACATGAATGAATGATATTCAACAAATATTTATACATTTTGTGTTTGAAAAGTTAATAATGGTTGATATGGCAGAATTTATTTTAGATTATATAAACCAATTTCTCACTTGATTACTCTTAGATGGAAAAAAAATCAAATTAGAATTTAAGTAATTTGCCTTTATTCAATAATGTCGATAAATCTGGGGGCAAGAACGTAGGCTTTAATTTTTTTCTAAATATCATGTGGGTGATTAAATTTTAGAACTAGACAGAGATTATGAAAATTAACAGTGTCTCTTCTTCCTAAAGTGATTCTGTGAAAAATGAGACTTGTATTTGTGGGTCCCTCATTGTCAGAAGATTATAAAAATGGGCTGGAGTAAATCAGATTGATTTACTCTTTTGACCATGCTAAATTAGACCACACACATTTAAATATTTCCAAAGTTAGAACTTATTGACATTCTTATGAATTATTGTGCTATCTACCCACTGAAGTGATAGCTATAACAGGCTATTCTAAAACACCCATTGAACTTTCATTTAGTCTGATTGAAACTGAGATTATAGTTAAGATCTGTTGACTTGCTCAGAGTACAATATTTTATTTCTATGTTTGTTCTTTAAAAAAATTAAAGCAAAATCATTGTATAATTCTTGGATAATAAAGAATTTGGTCTTTGTCTCCAGGTCCCGGAATGGAGCCTCTAAACCCTTGAAATTCCTCAGGGTTAGAAGTGTTTTTGTTATTTACGGTGGCCCTCTAGAACCACACTTGAATTAATGCTAATGAGGTGACTTTGATGGGCCTCTAAATAGTTTTAAGATGGGGACTGGCTATACCAGCAAGGACAAATATTTGATTAGATGGTTGAAGTTTTAAGTCATGTGATATCAGCTCAGTCCAACCTACTGAGAAAAAAATGAGGGCTAGAGATTGAATTTAATTATGTGGCTAATGATTGGAACAATCATACCTGTATGATAAAACCTAGTAAACGCTGGGCACTCAATCTTTAGGTGCACTTCCTGATTGCTGATACACATTGATATGACAGGAGGGTTATGTGTTTTGACTCTGCAAGGAGAGGGTGTGGAAATTGCTACATTTAGCACCCTTGCAGACCTTGCCCTATGGGTCTCTTCTTTTGGTTGGTCCTGATTTGTATCTTTATAATAAAACTATAATTGTAAGTATAGTCCTTTTCTTGAGTTTTATGAGTCATTCTCATAAAGGAGAACCTGAGGAGGTAGCAGAAACTCCCAAAATTATAGCCAGTTGGTCAGAACTCCGTGTGGCCTAGGAACTTCCAAACTTTCAACCAGTCTCTGATTTAAGGGCAGTATTGTGGGAGACTGTGCCCTAAACCAGTGGTTTGACCTAACTCTAGATAGTTAGTGTCCAAATAACATCGTGATAATACAAGATATTTTTAATTAAAATATGAACTATGTTCTTAATAAGAGTGGATTTATTTAAAGTTTCTGTAGCCATAAGTATAAAAAATAAAAATCTTTAGCAACAGTATAATTATTCTTAAAAATATGTTGTATATATCTTTGATATCAATATGATATATTTCTTTAAAATATCAGAGCTCAATAACAAAGGCATTATAAATAATACATTTTTATTTTTTTTCTTGAGACAGGGTCTCACTCTGGTGGCCAGGCTGGAGTGTAGTGGTGTCATCATAGCTCACTCCAGCCTCAAACTCCCAGGCTTAAGCAATCCCCCTGCCTCAGCCTCCCAAGCAGCTGGGACTACAGGCATGGGCCACCACTCCTGGCTAATTTTTTTTTTTCTATTTTTAGTAGAGAGATGAGGTCTCTTGCTCAGGCTGGTCTTGAACTCCTGAACTTAAGGGATCCTCCCTCCTCAGCCTTCCAGAGTGCTAGGATTTCATGCATGAGCCATCGTGCCTGGCCAATTAAACTGTCTTAGTCTGTTCAGGCTTGTATAACAAAAATACCTTAAACTAGGTAATTTATAAATAATGCAAATTATTTCCTCAGTTCTGGAGGCTGGGAAATCCAAGATTAAGTTTCCAGCAGATTTGGTACCTGGTAAGTGTTAACTCTCTGCTTCATAGGTAGGGCCATGTTGCTGTCCTCATATGGAGGAAGGGATGGGAGGGCAAGGCAACTCTCTGAAGTCTCTTTGATATTAACGTGAGCATTAATTCTACTCACAAAGGCAGAGCTCTCATGGCCTAATCACCTCCCAGAGATTCCACCTTCTAATACTGTCACCTTAGTGAATAGGTTTCAACATGTGAATTTTGGAGGGACACATACTTTCAAACCATAGCTCAAACTGAATAGCGTTTTGAATAAAGTAAAATATTTACAGATGTCATTTTTGAAATAAGCAGAAAATATATTTCAAGCATGATATAATTTTTTATAAAATGAGTTGAAGTAAGCAAATCGCATTGAAATTACTGAAAAATATCAACGGAGAGAAATAATGGCAACAAAAGTAGTTGTAAAGAGAGCTAGTAAAATACACAAAAATCAACTGAACTCATAATGTTTGACATTTTAGTGTTTACAGGTAAGTATAAAGTAATACATTTTCAAGAATATATATATATACACATAAGATGCATCAATCACCTGAGAAATTTTACAGATTGAATATATAGGTATAAATAAAAATTCTAGTGTTCAAAAGCAGGAGGAATTATGTAAGTCCACGTTGATATTATCTCAAAGCTATTTCCAAGGTCTGAATTACTGGAGTCCTCACTATTTTCCTTGATATCAGGACCAGTGGCCTAGAAGTGATGGTGAGAATGAGGAAAATCTAGTCTATCAATTCAAACTTACCTATGTGGTCTGGTGTTAAAAGGGTAAAACTCAAAGTTTAAATAATGTTGGTGATGGCATTCTGCAGTCTATTCATCTCTACTCTACCCACTTGCCTTATTATTGGCAAGATATCATAGGGCTCCAACAACATAAATAAAATTGAATCCTTCCCTCAGCCCAGGGTAGTCTAACTGGCTATATCTTCAAGGGATGTGGTTTTTTTGCAGGTCACTTTTATAGATATCTAGCATACCTCCTGAATTAGAAAGTAAATCATTCATTGCCTCTTTTCTCATATATGTGTAACGGTCCACATGGATAAGCATTTATATACTAGGCAGAAAAGATTGATATCATGAATGTGAGCACATTTGGCAATTTTTTAATTTATCTTTTTCAAATTATTTTTTCAGTGAACCTCCTTTGAACAATGGGTTTTAAGAACTGTATAAAATATTAGACATACAAAAATTTATCTTTCAGGAATCTTCAACTCAAGGCTACAAATAGAAGTGGAAAGAAATAAATGCAATAACATCGACTCTAAAAGATGGGTGGGTAAAAGAAAGTGTGCTTTAGTTTCAAGCAAATATTTATCTTAGTTTTTTACTAAATTTGGGAAAATAAATGAACTGCTCAGAATTATCATGTCTTTATTTGTGAATGTGTATAAAGACATAAATTTTAGATTGTCAATTTTTTTTCTTTTTTATAATTAGGATACTGTATAACAATTATGCAGCTCAATTTTTAAAAATAAAGTGACCCACTATTATTTTGTGCTTTGAATTTCTCTAGTAAAATATATAAGAGCAGGTTGAAAGGGTACTCAAGGGAAATTATAGTGAGATATTAATATTTCAGTTGAGTTTTATGATGAGCAAGTTCTTGTTTAATTTGTGGATGATATTTAAGGCAGAACAAAGATAGCAATAAAATTTAAGCCATAAGCAATGATAAAACAATAGGATTTCAGTAATAAAAGTGCTCTTTGTGTTCAGGGAATGGTGTGGCTAAAGCCTAGTATATAAAGAGAGAGTGAATAAAGTTTCAGGATAAGGATAACATTTCTTTTGTGGTCTTTTAAGATAGTATACATTAATAGCTGCTGTCTTCATATTATATGGTAAGCATGCATTCACTAATCATTTTCTCATTTCTTTTTTTAATTTCAAAATATTAAGGGGTAAAAATGTTTTTATTACATGGACATCTTTTATAATACTTAAGTCGGGGCCTTTATTGTGCCCAACACCATAACAGTGTTCATTGTAGCCATTGGTTTTTCCCACTCTCTCCCATTTCTTGAAGAACACAATGCCTCCTTTATCTTAGTGAATCCAAAGTCCCTTTAATAAACATATGTTCTACAACATGAGCTGGCAACCACTGCCTGTAAGCCATATTTAGCCAATGACTGTTTTTGTAAGTAAAGTTTTACTGGAACACAGCCATGCCCATTTATTTATATTGTCCACCCAAGATTTCACACCTTTAACAGCAGAATTGAGTAGTCGCAACAGAGACCTTATTTCTCACAAAGCCTAAAATATTTACCATTTTGCCATTTACATTAATAAAAGTTTTCCAACCTCTGTTCTACAACATTCAGAAAGATGATGGGATGGAATGGAGGGAGAGAGAGTAGATAGTGGACCACTGTGTCGGTACCACCAAGCAAAAAGATGAAGCATTGGACCCGGCCAGTGACTGTAAAATAGTGAGGAAGAAGAAGAAATAAGTAGCCCTGCCAGAGTCCAGGACATTGATGCTAAATTACAAATTGTATTGTTACTAACAACATTCACAGAAAAATGCTGGCAATAGAGAGTTTCGAGTTGTTCTGATTTTCATTGTTTTATGTCAATGAAAACAGTTAACAGAATGCTGCAAAAATGTGTGAAATATTTAGATCAAAATTTTACCCCCATGAGGCAGAAAGTTCCTACCAGTAAGCTTTTGTTGTTGCTATTTTTAATATTTTAAGTATTTTTTATTGTATTATTACTAGGCTTGTTCTTTTGCTTCTCTACTGGACACTTCCTGATGTAATGAGTACTCTTCTGTTTTTCCACAAGTGAAAAATAAAGAAAAGAATTCCTGTAACAAAAATAATTCTTGCTTTTGACAATTGTGAATAGTCAATTTTTTTTCCTTCCTTTGTGCCAGAATAGCTCTTCTCTTTGAGCAGAAAAGAAGACCCATTTATTAATTACTAAGCTTAGAAAAACATACATAGAGCAAATTTTAGTGTACTTTTTAGAATTTTCCCTCATTCACCCGTACTGAATACATAGTTATCTTTTAAGATACATGTACTTTCTTAAATAATATACTTGGATGCTCTTGGTATTTTCAGGTGCTTTTCTATGCAAGGCAGCAGTTTGTTGAGTTGTTCCCGGATGAGTAAGTATAATTTTTCACTCCATTTTCTTCAGTCAGAAAAAAATAAGTGATGAAGAAAGTAGAAAAAAACTTAACTCCATTTTGGAATTATTGGCCTCAAATTCAAAGATTCTTCACTCCTTTAGTCAACACTCCTTTCTTCCAAAAAGCCTATCCCAGTAGCAATTGGCTAATTATTGCTCACATTGTTCTGTTTTCTTCCGTCACTATCACACCCTGTCTCTCCAACTACCCTGCTTTCCATAATTTAAGCCTCAGGTAAAGCTCAGTCTTTTACATAAAGATCTGTAAGTTACTTCAGTTCACAGTAGCTTCTCTTCCCACTGAAGTCCCGGGCACTTATTTTATGACCTCTTAATTCTAATCACACCCTACGTTTTAACTCCTCTTGCATTTCACTGTGAACAGTTTGGTACCATCTGTAGCGTCTTTTGCTTTCTATGCTTATCCTCCTCCTTTCTCCAAACACAGTGTAAGGTCCTTAAAACAAAGGACCATGTTGAAAAGCTAATATGTGTCTCAAACATCTTTACCTATGAGCAATAATTTCTCCATCCTAATATTTGATCTTTTTCCTATTATTTTAAATAGCCACATTACTTTGGGATATTTTTGGTAGGAAATATACTCCTGCTTCTCAATGTTGAACAGCTTTTATTCTTCAGTCAGAAAAAAAATAAGTAATGAAGAAATGAATAACTTTTTCTCAGGGTGAAGGGCATGTATGTAGTATAGCCAGTGTCATATTTATCTCAACATTTTAAGTAAAAGAGAGAGAGAGAGAGAGATTTCTTAATTGCAGCCATAAACTCCCACCTTCTAGGATCTGGAGAGAATTTAAAATGAGAAAATTAGAGTATATGCAATAGATTATCTGGCATATTAAGTGTTCAACAAACTCTAACTCCATTGGTGCCTGCCCTTTTTCTGGAATATAATTCCCATTCTCATTTTCAATGTGTTCACTTTAAGTGGCAGGAAACTCTATGTCTGTGCATGACACAATATAATAAGTTTCTCCAATAAAAGTATTAATCGTTTATTTTTGTTTCCTTAAGCTTTTTGGCTTTCTTCTATACTAAGTGATACTTGCATGTTAATTTCAAAATACATTGTGGGTTACAAACTCTTTTTAAAAAGATATAAATATAACAATACATTTCTTCAGGGTTAATAGGCAATGGATGATATTAAAAATATGATTATATAATTGATGTTTACATTTTTTGTACAAACTGATTATTTAGTTCATTCAGAAGGAGTATCTCTGTGATTCTCACAGTCAAAAATAGCCAATTTCAACAGTACTTTTGGTGGATACTGTGATGTTATAACTAGATATACGCTTATGATTGAAAGATTTATTTTCCCAGTTTCTTGAATAACTGTGAAAAATATCCCTTAGCTGTCAGTCTGTTTTAAACTTTGCCTTGGTTGAAGAAAACTGCCCTGCTCAAGGTCACGTATTCTTCCATAGGCATCTTTCATGTAAAGGTGCAGCTATAAAGGTGTGTCCCCAGCATTCTAACTGTGGGAGCAAATTTGAAGATGGATTCCAAGTCTACAGATCCTAATGGCATAGCTGAGGCCTTGTTTAGGACTACATGGTGGCTCAACTTCTTCCCTCTTACCAATCCTGCTTGCTTCCTTCCCTTGCACAATGTTAATCCCAAGAACATTCCCTCCTGAACATCCTATATGCTAATGTATGTCATTTCTAAAGAATCCAAATTGAGACAGTGCTAATTAAATTGTAAACAATTTTTTTAATTGATAAGATTTTCCTAATCTGGAATCTTCTACCCTTAGGTGCACCAAAGTGATTTTCTGTCATGCCAGTACTCTGATACTTAAATTGGATTTTATACTCAAAGGTAGGGAAAAAAGAGAAACCACATTAGATCCTGATTTGTTTCTCATTTCTGAATCCAATAATTAAATTGGTTCAACTTGAGAAACTGGAAAAATATGTTATTTTTATGTAAAAGTAATGGAAAGAAATTGGAAGCAACCTGTGTATTAAGTTCACTAGACAAAGAATGTGGAAAGTAGACCATGAGTTTAAAAGATCACCTGGAAGAAAAACCATGAGAGAATGGCTTTAATAGTTCACAAAAACAACAACAAAGAACAAAGACATAAAGAAATAAACGGAAGGGAGGAAGAAAGAAAATAAGCCAGGGAGAAAGAAAGGAAAGAAGAGAAAGGAAAAGAAAGAAAGAAAAGAAAGAAGGAAAGAAGGAGAAAAAGAGAAAAGAAACAGAGAGAAAGATAGATTGATGGAAGGGGAGCTTTACTGTATTAAAAATTATAAAGTTACATTGTTTAGGTATTGGCATTTGTATAAGACTTAAAAAAATGTCAATGAAGTCAATAAACAAGTGCTAATATCTGTGATAATTTAGTGTAGGAAATATTTGGCGTGTCCTATCGGTATGGTGAATAAAGATTCATAAAATGTGTTTTGGGAAACTTGGGTTTAAGGTAATGAAGTTATATCCCTTTATCACTTATTATATCAAAAATAATCAAAAATATTAAATAGTAAAATGTAGAAAATAAAATTGTCAGTGAAGAGGGGGTGAAGCAAGTTGGGAAGGAGGAAGTGGAGCAAGATAGCCAAATAGAAACCGCCAGTGATTGTCCCCCTGCATAAACACCAAGTTCAACAACTATCCACTCAAGCAAGCACCTTCGGAGAAACCAAAAATCAGGTGAGTGATCATACTACCTACTTTTACCATTATATCAAGGAAAGAGGCGCTGGAGAGGGTAGAAAAGATAGCTTTGCATTGCCTATGCCACCCCTCCCTGCCCCCCAGCAGTTCCACACCAGTGCACCAAGTGGAGACAGAATGTGTGTGCCCAGGGGAGGGACAGTGAAGTGATTGTGGGACCTTGCATTGAAACTAAGGACTACGCTGGCATGAAGGAACACAACACAGGGCAGAATTCTGCCAGCGCCCATGGAGGGAACATTTAGACCAGTCAAGCCAGGGAGAAATTCTCTGCCCTCAAACCAGAGTTCTGACTGGCTCCACCATCCGCTGAAAAAAAGCACCCTGAACCCTGGACAAATTCCTAGGGCAGTTGGGCCACAAATGCTGCAGACCTTGGATAATTCCTATGGATGTGCTAGCTCAGAGCCAGTGGACTCGGGGTGCACGTGCCCCATGAGACATCAGCAGTGGTGGCCAAGCCAGTGCCTGTGTCACCACCTCCCTCACCACCCAGCTACAGGCAGTGTGGCTCAGGGAGTCTTCTTCCACTTGAGGAAAGGAAAGGGAAAAGTTCAGAGAACTTTGTTTTGCAACTTGAGTACCAGCTCAGCTGCAGTAAAATAAAGTACCAAGCAGACTCCTGAAGCCCCTGAGTCTGGGCCTTAGCTCCTGAAGAGAGAGAGACTTTCTGGGCAATCCAGGGAATTCTCCACATATCTTACCCAAGACCACCAAGGTGGTACCACCAGGAGTCTGCAAGAGTCACAGCTTTACTGGGCTTGGGGCACCCCCAATGTTGGTACCACTGCAGTGATCAAAGACATAAATCTACATAGATTCTTGTTATCAGCCCTTTATCAGATGTATAGAATGCAAATATTTTCTCCCATTCCATAGGTTGTCTATTCACTCTAATGATAGTTTCCTTGGCTGTGCAGAAGCTTTTTAATTTAATCAGGTCCCATTTATTTATTTTTGTTGCTTCCGTGATTGCTTTGGGGGTCTTCTTCATGCATTCTTTGCCTAGGCTGATGCCTGAAAGAGTTCTCCCTACATTTTCTTCTAGGATTCTTAAGGTTTCATGCCTTAGGTTTAAGTCTGTTATCCATCATGAATTGATTTTTGTAAGAAGTGAGAGGTGGGGATCCAGTTTTACTCTTCTGTATATAGTTATCCAGTTTTCTCAGCATCATTGATTGAAAAGAGATTCTTTTCCTCAGTATATATTTTTGTCTGCTTTGTCAAAGATTATATGACAATATGCGGATGGTTTCATCTCTGGATTCTCCTATTCCAAAGGTCTATATCTCTGTTCTTGTGCCAGTATATGCCATTTTAGTTACTATAGCCTTGTTGTACAGCTTGAAGTCTGGTAGACTTATACCTCCCAGTTTGTTCTTTTTACTTAAGATTGCTTTGGCTATACGAGGTCTTCTCTGGTTCCATACAAAGCATAGAATTATTTTTTCTAGATCTGTAAAGAACGATAATGGTATTGTGATAGGGATTGCATTAATTCTGTAGATCACTTTGGGTAATATGGACATTTTAACAATGTTGATTCTGCCCATCCATGAGCGACATAGATTTTTCCATCTGTTTACATCTTCTACAATTTCTTTTCTTGGTGTTTTATAGTTCTCCCCATATATGTCTCTCACTTCTTTCGTTAAATATGTTCCTAGATATTTAATTTTCTTTGACTCTATTATAAAAAGTATTGCATTTTTTATTTAATTTTCAGCTGACTGTTATTGGCATATGTGAATGCCTCTGATTTGTGTGTATTGATTTTGTATCCTGAAACTTTACTGAATTCATTTATCAATTCCAGGAGTGTCTTGGCTGAATCCTTGGGGTTTTCTAGATATAATATCATATCATTGGCCAAGAGTGAGAGTTTGATCTCTTCTGCCTCCATTTGGAAACCTTTAATTCCCCTCTCTTGTCTAATTGCTCTAGCAAGGTCTTCCAGCGCTATGTTGAATAGAAGTGGGGATAGTGGACAACCTTGTCTGGTTCCAGCTCTAAGCAGGAATGCTTTCAATTTTTCCCCATTCAATATGATATTGGCTGTGGGTTTGTCATATATGGCCTTAATAATTGTAAGGTATGTGCCATCTATGCCTATTTTGTTAAGAGTTTTTATCATAAATGTGTGCTGGACTTTGTCAAATGCTTTTTCTGCATTTATTGAGAGAAACATATGGTTTTTGTTCTTGCTTTTATTTATATGGTGTATTGCATTTATAGATTTGCATATGTTGAACCAGCCTTGCATCTCTGGGATAAAGCCCGCCTGGTCATGGTTAATTATTTTTTTGACATGCTGTTGGATTTTATTTGCTAAAATTTTGTTGAGGACTTTTGCATCTATATTCATGAGGGATATTGGTCTATAGTTTTCTTTTTTGTTATGTCCTTTCCTGGCTTTGGCATCAAGGTGATACTGGCTTCATAGAATGACTCGGAAAGGATACCATCTTTCTCAATGTTGTGGAATAATTTATGTAGTATAGGTATGAGTTCTTCTTTGTATAGTTGGTAAAACTCAGAAGTGAACCCATCTGCTCTGGGACTTTTCCTTTTTGGAAGGTTTTTAATTGCTGCTCCAATTTCTCTGCTTGATATGGGTCTGTTCATGAATTCTATTTCCTCCTCGTTGAACTTAGGGAGGTTGCATTTTTACAGGAATTTGTCCATTTCCTTCACATTATGCAGTTTTTAGGCATATAGGTTTTTACAGTATTCAAAGACAATGTTTTGTATTTCCGTGATGTCCATTGTGACCTCTCCTTTTTCATTTCTAATTGAGTTTATTATAGTCCTTTCCCTTCTTGTTATTGTCAATGTAGTGAGAGGGCTGTCAATTTGTTTATCTTTTCAAAAAAACAGCTTTTGGTTTTGTTGATCTTCTCTATAGTTCTTTTATTCTCAATTTCATTTAATTCTACTCTGATCTTAGTTATTTCTTTCCTTCTGCTAGGTTTGGACTTGATTTGCTCTTCCTATTCCAGTTCCTTGAGACTGTGTATTAGTTTGTTGATTTTTGAGCTTTCTGTGTTTTGGATGTGAGCATTTAATACTATTAGTTTTCCTCTCTGGAATTCTTTTGCCGTATCCCACAGATTTTGATAACTTGTGTCCCTGTTATCATTTAGTTTGAAGAACTTTTGATTTCCCTCTGTATTTCCTCCTTGACCCAATAGCTATTAAACAATAGATAGTTTAATTTCCATGACTTTGAAAGTGGTGACTATTTCTGTTGGAATTGAACTCTAATTTTATAGCACTATGATCTGAGAAGATACAATAGTTTGAGATGGAAGGCACTGTGCTGAGCAATGGGATTACCCTCTCTGTTGTTGCTTATATTTTACCTGGAGGAGCCAATTATCAAGGTATTCTGATGCCTTCATGTTGGGCTCTAAACCCCTGAATGGGATATACAAGTGCCCTAATCTCTGGGAAATGTCTTGTCACTCCCAAGGGTAACTTGAGCCCTGTTGCCACTTTAGGTTGGGTAAGGGAAACAGGTACCTGCAAGCCTGAGAATGTATACTTCTGTGGTTGCTTGATCTGCTGCTAGGAGAGAGCTATTCAGGGCTCTTTCTCCACACTTGCGAGGTAGCTCCAGGTGGGGGGGGGCGGGGGGGGGTACAATCGTGCAATTGGTACAATTGGTACAATTGCTGAAGACTCTGGCCAGGATTTTCCTTCCCTGTCCATAGGCTTCAAAGCTGGTAGCGGCCTGGGCGCCAAGGGTGAGCCCTAGTGTTATGTTCTTATCAGATGATCAAAACCAACCCGCTGACCAAATCAACAGTCTTCCCCCTTTTGCTTAGTTCCAAGGTCCCACAGATTCATGCCAGTTGTACTGAGAAAGTGACTTTTCTCCCTTCTCCTGCCTCCAAGGGTGGAGCCTGCCCTGCTGGGCTGGGGGAGGGGTGTTGCCTGAGACCACCGCAAGTCCCAGCTCAGAAAACATCTTTTCTCATTTCTCCCCTCCTCTAAAGGCAGGGTATGCCCTGCCAGAGGGAAAGTCAAGCCCCCCACACTGGGAGAGGGGCCCTGCTTGAGGCTGCTGTGCTTCTCAGCACAGAAAGCAGCTTCTCTCATTACTCTGTACCTCCAATGGTGGGTTTTGTCCCACCAGCATGAAAAGGCAAGTGGCCAGGTTGGGGGAGGGATGTTCAGAAAGCAGCTTCTCTTGTTGTTCCCCTCCTCCAAGGGCAGGGCATGCTCTGCCGGGCAGGAGCAGGGGCATTATCTGAGACCATTGCCTGAGCTTGCCCTGCTGGGCTAGGGAAGGGGCAGTGCCCAGAACCACAGCACACCACAGCGTTTCTAGGCTATGGACCCCCAAAATGGCGGCTGCCCACCCACAGAAAGCACTGTAGGCAACAGCTTGGGGGGCAGCATGTGCTAGGTTTGGCAGGCTGTCTCAATGAGCTGCCATCTGTTCCCACTGCTTCCCTGACCCACTGTCTCATACCGGTCCAGTAGGGGGTCCTGTACTCTCTGTCCCACCCTGTGCCAGCTGAAACTTCAGTGGTTTCCAAGGGCAAAGCCTCCCTTTTGGTGTTTATCTCCTTTGTTCTGGTCCCGGTGACTGCCAAGAGGTGCCTGTCTCCAAAATCCCTCCTGTGGACCTGGGAAGTGTCCACTCAGACCAGTCCATCCCCCACCCAGTGAGGACCTAGCACAGAGCACTGGACAGTTCAAAATGTTTCCCGTTATTGTCTCTTCTCCACACAGCCTGTCATCCTGTGCCACAACTTTGCACTGACTTCAGGCGCTTCCCTGCCTGAGTGGATGTGGAGGTTGGTGGAGGAAGAGTAGTCCTCCTGTGGGTCGGACCTCACTGCCCCAGCCGGCCAAGGGGCGTGGCCATCCCACGCTGTATTCCTTATTGTATATCTCACACTCTCCAAACTTTGCAGTCGATTTTCCAATTCACCTTTTATTTTTCCAGCGCTGCTTGTCCCACACTGCTTCTCTGCAGATTCACAATGCTGTTCTTGTGGGAGAGTGATCCACTCATGTGTAGCTGTTCGTGTTCTTCCCCTCCTACTCTGGGAGCAGAGAGCCAGGAGGTGACCACTAATCCGCCATTTTCCTAGCTGGGAGTTTATTTCTGATTCTGCTCTACTTCCTTGCTCTGACTCACATTGTCTACCCATGTTAATGGGAATACCATACTCATTCATTTATTTAATAGAATTGTCTGGATCTAATTTGATGTCTCTCTTGTCCAGTCTCTATGAATAATTAAATGACAATCATTTTATGATACTTTAATAACCAAATTTGCAATGGCTTGACCAAAGCTTTATCCATTGGTTATCGGGTTTGAAAATTCAGCATCCCTAATTGCATTTTCTCTGTGGATATCTTCTAGAAGCAAAGAGGAAAATATATTCTCAACCATATATTTTATTGCCACAATTTAATAGTGCTAAATGACAGATTCATAGATAAGTCTGTTGATAATAGATGAGGTGATGAGATGAGTCTCAAAACTCTAAATTTAAAATTCTTACCAGGTAGGCAGGTGCATTGAAATGATGATGCTTTTTTTTTTTTTTTTTTTGGTATCTCCATTCATAGCCATATATTTATTACAAAGGACCGGTTCCTACTGGAACTCCATTTGACTTTCCCTCATTCTGACCAACCCATGGCAGAATCAGCCAAACTACTTGCAAAGTAAAGTTAATTCATCTCAAATTATAATGTGGACTCAAAGAGAAAATGTGGGAGAAAAGTTTCTGGCTGAATGAATACAGGAGGACCAGAAGAAACTTGGAAATCATCAGGGTTGTCAGAAAAGGCAAGATCTATGACAAAAAAGAAATCATATCCCGGGGATATTCTCCAACATAAAGAATGTAAATATTAATTCTCCAAGCATTAGGACAAGCAACTTATGAAAAATATATATTGCAAAGATTAAGCTACTCATCAAAACTGCTTATGTATTCATTCCAATACTTTTACTTGAAATTCTCTTATCTACTCTTTCCACCAACTACATTTGCCCAACAAAATTCAGTGTACTTGTAATTTATTTTCTCTGTTATTCCCAGACTTACTTCCTCTCTACTCTTGTTGTTACTAAGAAATAAATGTTTCCAGACTAGTACGAAGCTTAAAACACCAGCAAATTGTGTAGTTAGTAGAAAAACTTATACTTTATGTGTTAGATCTTTGGAACTTTGAAAAACAAAAGCTTTTTCTTTTAATTTGTGAAGTTAGCCTCAATAGAAATTATAAAAATGTGTTTTTAATTCAGGAATAATACTAAATCATTCTATGGTATTTTTAGATTTCAGTATCATAGCCAGTACCTCTTAACACACTTTGGTTTTTAAAATTATTTCTTTTACTTTCTCATTAAATTTAAATAGCTTATCTTCAGAATTCAACAGCACACTCCTTTTATTTTGCAAGGATATGGACAAAGTGGAAGTGATCTACTTATTGTACTTGTTTCAAACCATTTAGACATGATTCATAGACAATGACTATGTTAGAATGAAATGAAATATTTTTAGTTAATCACAATCAAGCCTGACTAACTTGTGCTTAATTTATCTGTTCCTCAGTGTGGCTGCAGAAGTTGAAGTTGTGATCAACTCACAAAGAGAACCTAGTGAGTTAACTCAATTTTCTTTCCCATCTCATATGTTCTTTGAAGGGTCAGATGCTCTGTAAGTATAATGGCAATCAATTGTGTATCTGTTCCTCTGCAAAGTATGAAGTGCTAGAGATGTTTCAACACCTTACTCCTAACTTTTCCTGGCACAATTCAACATTTAGTATATATTGAAATGATTATAAATTGTAAATATGAAGGTATTAGGATTATTTAAAAAATTATTTTATGGAGCAAAATAGTTTGAGAATACAGATTTTAATGATTAATGCAAATAATATATTGCATATTAAAGTATTTACCTCATAAATAATGAGCTCAGTCCAGTGGGTATAACAGCTTGGGATTTTAAATTTATAATAATTTGAATTAATGTTATTCAAAGTAATCTCAAAAACAATATTGTGATTTTCTTTTTGTTCTACTTTGTTTTTCTTATCTATTATAAACATTTGTAAACCTAGAGAAAAGTTTAAATTATCAGTGCATATTTTTATATAATTAAGCTAGCTCTATTAAAAAAAGTTAATATTTTGCCATATTTGGTTTAGCTTTGTCTCTGTCTTTCCTATACCATTTGAAAATAAGTTATAGGCTTCATGCTAATATATCCCTAAACATTTCAGCAGAAATTTTGTAGTTTTTCTTTTAATATTACATATCATTAAGATAATGCTATCTTCATTATTACTTAGGAGGGTTTGAGACAAAATTTGTTTAATTGATTTCTTATTTCTTAATACCACAGTAATAAAATGTCAAAGCTACACTGATTTAAGAACTAATTTCCCCTCAAATCTCTTCCCTGATACTGAAGTCCCACAGATCAGGGATTGTCAAACTATAGCCACATATGCTACTTGCTTTTATAAATGCAATTTTATTAGAATACGACTGTGTAGCTATGTTACAATACTTGTTTAGGAATTGTCCATGGCTGCTTTCACCCCATAATGACAATTAGAGCAGTTGTGACAGAGGCTGTATGGCCCACAAGCCTAAAATATGTATTAGCTGTCTTTATAAGAAAAAGATTGGCAAGCCATAGTCTAGATCTGTGGTCCCCAACACCCTGGCTGCAGATTAGTACTGGTTTGTAGCCTATTAGAAACAGGGCTGCACAGCAGGAGGTGAGTGGTGAGTGAGCGAGCAAAACTCTCTCTGTATTTACAGCCACTCCTCATCACTCTCATTGCTGTCTGAGCTCCGCCTCCTGTCGGATCAGTGGCAACATTAGATTCTGCATTATGGTGAGTTGTGTAATTATTTCATTTTATATTACAATGTAATAATAACAGAAATAAAGTACACAACAAATGTAATGTGTTTGAATTGTCCCCAAACCATCCTGTCTGTGGGAAAATCGTCTTCCATGAAACCAGTCCCTGGTGCTAAAAAGGTTGTGGACCTCTGCTCTAGATCACACAATCTTTTCAACAAAGGTTTTTGTACGGAAACTTGGATCAGCTAAATAGGCTTCTGTTGCATTGGGTCCTAGTCAAAGCTGTTAACCTGTTGGATCACCTTGTCAATGTGTCAGTATGCCTAAACATGTCATAGGATGCCTTTTGAATATAAATGAGTCCACTAAGCAGTATGTCCTGTATTATGTGGCAGGGCCCCGTGTGAAGAAGATGGTTCACTTTGAGGGAGAAATCTCAGCATACACGACTCCCCTTTCCTCAGATGATTTACTGAGGTGTCACATCTCTGCTTGTTATATGATATATCACTTATCTTACAGGAATATAGGTTATCTGTTATAATAATTTCTATATTCTTGCTTTATCATTATAATAACTTTAATTTACAGAACAAAGTGGGAGTTTACGAAATGAGGAAGTGATTACAATCTTTACTGAAAGGGAAAATGGGAAAGATAAATTAAGGTCCCATCATAGGTGAAAACAAACTACACATGTCTATAATACTTTTATTTAATGTGACAGAGAAAATAAGGGACTCTATTGAGCAACAGCTGGATACCAATTGCCTCTCCTACCCCAGCCCAGTTAACAATATGTGTTATTCTGAGTTTTCTCAGTTGCAAGCAATAAAAGCTGATTCTTAATTAGTTAAATAGAAAATAACTTTATTGAAGGCTATTGAAAGGTCACAGAAATACTGGTACAACAGAAGAACCAGGCTGTGGAAATAGACAGGAACACAGAAGCTGTGTATCCTGAGCCACAGACAAAATTCCACAATGAGGTAGGTCTGTTTAGAATATTATTACCTCAACCAGTAAATAGTAGATGTGTTAACTTGCTATAAAAACACCACTCTCTATGTGGTCTTGCCATAGAAAGACCACTGGACACTATCCCTGTCACATGGCTACTTCTGTGGGTAGAGATTAGATATGGCTGTCACCACTTCTGTCAACACAAGCATGACTTCTCTCATTTGCTTTCTGCTAACCTTAGCTTCCAATTCAAAATCCAGAGCAGGTATATCTAATGTCCTAAGCCCAGGTCATTCCTGTGTTTTCACTGTGTGAGAGACTTGAGCTATGAATATCAGATATTTTGAGTTTAGTTATGTGAGACATCCTCTGTTAACCACCAAGATTCATCGAATATAAGAACAGGTTTCTGATGTTGAAACGAAGAAAGAAAGAAATAATACAATGTCTATTACAGTAGGTATAATTTTTAAGAATGATTATTAGGGAAAAGAGTATTCTAAGAAGAGAAAGAGGACAGAAAGCTAACAAATTTTGGGACATGAATGCAAAGCATATTTGAGATATCTGATAAAGTAAATATTTACCATGTTATATTTAGCATATTGAGTATATGTTGACTACATATTGAATATATTGAGAGAAATAAGGCAATAATAACTCATTGGAACCAAATTTAGCCTGGTCTTGAATGTCAAAAAAAAAAAAATGTAATGATTTGTTTATTCCTGATTATTTGGATCTTGTTTGAAAGTACAAAACTCAGCCCCACAGAAGAGAATGGAAATGGCCAAAGTGTTAGGAACAGAGAAAAAGTCTAACACCGATTGCTGGGAAGGTATAAAAAACCTGGTGATAAAAGTGTTACCAAAAGTTCTGTACTTGTTCCCAAAGCCAAATAAGGAACAAGATAAAGTGGGTTGAGGAGGAAGGAAAGGAAGCCTTATTAATTTGCCAGCAAATGAGGAGGATGGCAGACTCTCATCTTAAAGAACCATCATGCTCCTGTTGTGAGGAGTTGAGAATCTTTTATAGGTCCACAGTCCTTTAGTTGACTCAGGGTCTTCATGACCTATACCACGTGCTGTTCCCATGGTCCTCTGGTGTCTCGGTTGTTTCTTGCCTTATGTTATCTTACAGTTTCTCTGTCATTTGTCTTGTGACCATTGAGCCATTCCCTGCAGTAAGAAGAGAACAAACAAACCAGCACAAACAGATCTGGAAGCTTCCTAGTGGTAGTGTTGTGAAATTACATTGGCCCTTTGGTTTAATTTTTAACCCTGGAACAAAAGCAATGTGACTTATAGAAAATTATTCAGTAATAAAGTAATATATAACCTTATATATTACTACACCATGTTATTAAACATTAGTACAATCTTATAATATTCTTTATATTACTATTCAATTCCTGTATTACCTTAAAGACCAGTTTTTAGCACCTAGACAATGATAAAATAAGTTACAGTACTTTCTACTCTCTCCTTTCCCATCTAAAGCTTGAGCTAGATAACATGCTAGTTATAATCCCAAAATTTAAAAAGTTTTATTTTGAATTGTTTAACAAAAATGTCCACCATGCTATAGAGAAATGGACTTAACATATAAAAATATTATAGCAATTTCTTAAATGACTGAATATAATGAAGCATTTATTAAACTGTCTTTTGATGATTATTGCTTAAAATGCAATAACTATCATTATCATTGATTAAATTAACAATGTGGCACAGAATGTTTTAGCTTGTTTCTTAATTGAGCAATACAAGAAATCCCATGACACTCAGTGTAATAAGTATAGAGCTGAAATTAATGACATCATCAAAATTGGAAATGTCTGAAATCAGGAAGTGATTAGAGAGATTCCATTACACGACAGCTTTTACAGTGTGCATTGTCAAAATTAAGAGTCTATAGCTCAGTTTCTCTTAAGACAAATGGACTGTTTTATATCAATGGAAATCAGAAAGCATATTCAAATATTTTAATTTTGCAGTACTGCTCCATGTGTATAAAAAATTTGGTAATCATTGTAACATAATAAGTTCCCAATGATATACAGCAAAAAATGTAATAAAAGTAATTCCTATGCTTTATAATTACTGTAAATAACCATTATACAAAATATTTTATGTATAAATTTTTGAAGGGTTTATTCTACCACAAGAGGCTTTCTATCTGGAAGCTTATTTGTCAAAGTTTGCAAGTTGAAACATTTTACAGAAATGCATGAAATTCTAGCTTATTTTTGAATAATGCAAAGGTCATAAAAACTAGGCCCAGTTTCTTGCACACAGGAAAAGTCAATTAAAGCACCAAAGTTGAATAAGAGTGCCCCCTCTTTTACGGAAGACATTTTCTTGGTCACACTCCTGGTCATATACGCTACTCCAACCCAATCTTGAGGCTGAGTATCAATTGCTATTTATTAACTGTTTGCCCCACACTGTACAACTTCAACTCAACCTGTTTGTCCCTGTAGGCACATATGTTTTACATCCACGCACTGCTGGATGAGGTAGGTAGTGAGGACTATGTCTGTCAGAGGCTGTAATAATACACTGGTTCTGGTTTCGAAGAATTTACTCACATCGGATAGAAAATATTTTCAGGTGAATACATGAGAGTCAGCCAGAAAAAGAGATTTAATCTTTTGGATGTGAGCAAAGAAAAAGCACTATTCCTGGTGATCTGGTGAAGAATAAATCTGAGTGCTTCTGAGGTACTCCCAGCTGTGCATGAAATGCCCCAAATGACCAGGAGGATGGTATTGTTAGGTGCTGTGAATAAGAGCCCTCCAGAATCTTTCTTATCAATTTACTTTTAAACAGTTCCTTCTTTCTTGCCTCAGTATGAAGCGTCATTTCTGGTATTTTTAGAATTTTTTCTTTCCTTGAATGATTACCCCAACAGGCTCTTTTGAAAAAATAGTACATTTAAAAGTTTTATGTAATTACAACCTGAGGTCCACTAGCATTGAGAGGAGCTTTATAGTTGGAACGCCTTGCTGTTTGCCAGAAAAGGCCTGTGGTTCACTGCTTGTCTGATACTTCAATTATTTGGCCGTAATCACATAGTAAAGCAGATATTGATTTCCTAGGTATTCAAATTATACCCCTCAATGCAAGCACCAGTAAAAGGGTTTTTTTTTTATCCTTTTAAATGATACAATTTGGCATAATGGGCTTGTGCTCATGTAAGGGCATATATTCAAGTATTTTTTAAAAATTATATTATAAAACCTCATCATAGGGATTATTTTTTAGACATATTTAGACTTTTTCTTATAGGAAGTGTTCTTTTCATTGGCATATAAAAGGACAGGTACATTATAATTAGAAGATTGGGACATTCATGAAAGTAAACAGTTATTTTTTTTCTCTTACAATATAAGCAGTCCATATATATTTATTTTATTTTTTGAGATTTATAAAAGCTGTGTGATTATAGAATCTCCAGGCATGTATCAAATATAAAATTAGTGAGTATCTGCAAATGAATAGAAGCTTGCCTTACCCAATTGTATTATTGAACTATTTCCTTTCTCAATGTACCACGGAAATTTCAGAGAAAGATATTTAATGCTGTTCATATTTGAAAACGATCAATTATATTACTTAGACTTCATAACTGGTGTTTGACTATTACTCTAAACATTTGTCCCCAACCTTTTTGGCACCAGGAACCGGCTTTATGGAAGACAAATGGAAGATGTTTCCACAGACAGCCGGGTGTGGGGGAGTTCAGATGGTGATGCCAATGATAGGGAGGGGAGTGGCAGCTATCAATACAGATGGAGCTTCCCTCCCTCACCGCTCACCCACCGCTCACCTCCTGCTGTGCACACCCCACCCCAATCCTAAATTTCATGGAAGAGGATTTTTCCAGTGGTACGAGGGGGTGGGGCAGAGCTCTGAGGCCTGGTCCCTAACAGGCCGCGGACCAGGGATTAGGGACCGCAGTTAAACAATTCATTACTGGCAACAAAAACTCTGGCTAGCCATTAACAAATCTGGGCCTGATTTTTTTCAACATACAAACCATAATCATACTCTCTTATGTTTCAGAAGGTGAGGCACTGAAATGATGCTCATAAGTTGCAAAAGGAAACATATTCTCGTTCTCGTAGGTTGGGGTAGGTGGTTTGTCAGAACACATAGGCTACACTGTGGAGAAATGAAACCTAGACTTTCCAATATGTTCAAGCCAAGAAGTAAGTCAGAACTTTATTTTCTAAATGAGCGATTTTCCTTGTCTATGAAGAGTTTGCGTTAAATCGTTGGCACATTTAGATTACTGCCTTGTCCAGAAATAAGAATATTCTACCTTTTTACCTTCTTCCAAGTAAATGAAACAGGTTGAGAGATGTGCAATCAGCATTTAGAACATTGCCTTATTTAATCATCATATTTTTAAAGGGTAAGAGTATGCTCAGAGTTGAATATTCAAAATTTAAATTTTATATGTCAGGGGTTTTTTGTTTCTTGAGGATTATTTATTTGAAAATATAGTCACTATCTTCATCTTGACATGGTCTCTAAAATATTTCCATTAATTGCACAATAATGGAAATAAGGATTATATTTTTATTCTATTTCTGTGTCTTCCATTATATATTTCATACATAATCAATATAATTAAGATACTATAATATTTTTGTTAGCCTCTATCATTTAAAGGTTTTCTAGTTACATGAAGCCATGAATAATATTTACATAGAATACTATATATTCTATGTAAGTATTGATAAATAGTTCTATAACTGGTTTTATAATATATTATTTTTGCCTATGTTTTAAAGCTACTGAAAACATCAAGAAAGTTAAAATAAACCCCATACACATGTGTTTAGCAAACAGCATGGGTCTATGTAATGATAAACACATGGTTTTCATACACAAACACACAAATCAAGTGCACAATGCAGTGAGAAGTGGTGTCTTACTAACCAAGCCTAATTATAACTCAGTCTATCTCTCTTTCTCTTATTTGCAAGTTTTATTTTTAAAAAGTACAATACAATAATAACCACAAAGCACTTGGCAGCAGACTGAGCTATGTTAAATCCCTGTTCCAATTTGCCTATTGCCTGTCCCTTAACAGATACTTAAGTTTTCATAAATCTAAGTTGTATTACTAATAAAATGATGCTGAACATTAAGGACACTGCCTAGTATTTGTCAATGTTGGTTGACTGACACAACTGAGTCTCCACCGGTATTACATTTAGTGTCTCTCAGTTTGTAACCTGAAAGTCTTAAAATTATTTTCAAAAGAGCATTTGATAGAATGACCAGACTGTTATAAAGTTCTAAGTAAATAGTTGTGGAATGAACAAACAAGTTTTAAAAAAGAATTGTTGTGGGTTAAATTGTTTTCCCCACTGTAAAAAAACATATGTTCTTACCCTGGTACCAATGAATGTGACCTTATTTGGAAATAAGGTTTGTGCAAATGTAATCAAGTTAAGATAAGCTCTTACTGGATTAGGGTGGAGACTAAATATAATATGACTGGTGTCCTTGTCAGAAGAAGAGAGGGCACAGAGACACAGGAGAAACAAACTGAAAGAATATCACATGAACATGGTGACAGAGATCAGTGATGTGTCTATGAGCAACAGGAGTGCCGGCAACAACTGAAGCTAGGACGAGGCAAGACAGGATCTTCCCCTGGAGCTTTCAAAGAGAGCATGACCCTGTCAACACCTTGATTTTGGAATTCTAGTCTCTAGAACTGTGACAGAATAAATTTCTGCTGTTGCTTTAAGCCATCCTATTTGTGGTACTTTGTTATGCCAGCCCAGGGAAACTGGTATAATGGGTCATATTTCATTACAATAAGCTATTTCAAACTCATAAATAAGTAAGTGTTGCTTACATGGTGCCAGGTGTATTTTAATAGATACAGTATAATTTTCTTTGGTGATTTATTTATAAATGACAATTATTGATCTTATGATTTGTACATAAATTACCATATATTAATTCATTTAATGCTCATAACTTCTGAGGTATGTCAACCTAAAGAAAGAAGCTGAGGCAAAGAATTTTAAGGAGTTTACTTAAGCCAAGGTGAGGACAAATGCCAGGAAACTTTTCCAAAGTACCTTGAGAAGTGCTCCACTGAGGCTTTGTTACAAGCAGATTTTTAAAGGCAAAAGTGGGGGGGGGGGGGCAAGGAATGGGCTGATACAAAGATTTTTGTCAAGAATTCTCATTGGTTTACAGTAATAACATTGATTAGTGACTGGCTATACATTGCTGAACTATAGAATATGAGTTACAGTGTCCAGAGTGCAGCATGGTTAGGCTACTTTATAGCTACTTGTGGTGTCAGTCACTCTAGAGTTCGCATAGCAAGCAGCTTCAACATTACTTAGCTCATGGTGGAGAGTGGGATGTGACTGCTGCCTCATTCAAATGCCTCTCCAGGACTGATAATTTAAAGGGGCTCTCATTCCCCATATGAAAACTTTCTTTTCTTTCTCAGGTACACAGTTATGTTATCTTTATTTTATATTGAGTTAATTGAGGCACAGAGATGATAAGTAATTTGTCTATGGCCTTACCACCAAAATATCGGAGCACAGATTTGGATCTGCATATAATATTAAAGAAAAAAATGGAAAAAGTTACTATTTCTGTGTCAGCAAGGGATACGAGTACACAAAACTGTAGTAGTCATACAGGATCCCTGCCTCTAAGAATTTGGATGTTAAATTGCAATTTAAACCTCTTTCTCCCATGTTGTTTTTTGTTTCCATGAATAAGGTTTTCACAATTCTTTATCCTTCTGTGTTTCTCCTTCAATAGATAGGAAAAAAACCCCACAATTGATATATCAGCCAGGCAACCTGTTCCCATCCAAGGGGAAGAGGCTGCACACACCCCTGTAAAGCATAGTTGATATTGCCCCTTGCTCTCTTTTATTTCATTTAGCTAGCACAGTAGTAACAAAATGATTTTGAAGTGTTTTCTTAATTTTCTTTTTTCTCCTCAGAATAGTTAACACCATAACAAGAGCCTTGGGCAGTGCCTGGTCTAAATAAACCTACCTTTTAAATTTATTTCCTTAGAGCTATTTTACAGGTGTTTATATTTCATTTGTTATTTTTGCCTGCTAGGATATATTTGAATACAGAAAATAGAAGTACTAACAATCTTCTCTCTGTCCATATTTGATATGCGTGATTTGTGTAAGAAAAGGATTTGTCTAATTTACTGTATATGGGTGCTGATCACATCAATATCCTCGACAGCAAGATATTCAGCGTTCTCAGATCCATCTGGAAATTGTTAGGGCTCATAGAGCTCTACATTCCATGTGGGCATGCACTTATATTGTGATCATCATTATCTGTTCGGTACTTGATGAAGTGCTTAGCACATACCTGGCACATACCTGGCACTCAGTACTCTTTAGTTCAGTGAATGAATGATTCAATTAAGTCAAAAGATGCTATAAATTTATAAAAAAGTAAAATGCATAATAAGATTCCCAAGAGTTGGTGAGAAAAATGTCAAACTGGAAATATCTATCCCATGAAAAGGGTTACTTACCCTCACTCTGTCTTCATAAAACTCTTTAATTACTATGGGATATGGATATCTCCATGTTGATGGTAAAGGGAACAATCAATTCCAAGTTGCTCATGTTTAAACAGATTGTTAAGAATCTGCATGAGTATTGGCCTATGTTCCTGTTAGGTTAACTCTCAAATTCCATGCCTATAGAACTACTGGAAAGGGGGTATCTTGAAACATTAATGTATCTTTCTCAAAAGTATTATTTTGGTAGGAAAATATTTGCTTGCTGAAATTTGAGCAACTTTTTGCAGTTCGATTAAAAATGATTTTTGTGAATATGTTACATGGTACTAAACTTGCTTATGGCTAGATATCAGCTTATTTCATTGCCAATGTGCTTGGCAAAACAGACTATGTTCCTTTAGGGCTTACTGGATTTGGCAGTGAAAAACTGTCATTTCAGGTTCAATACGTAATTGGGATGACTTCTACCTTGAGCAGTATTGCAGCCGTGGCAATGTGTAGCACACAGGGCAGTAAAGAGTCTCTGAGATTGATTAGATACCAAAAGTAAACATTAGTCTTGGCAGTTAGTCAAACTTAAATGATGTTTATTGTAAATATACCACAAGGTACACATATAGAAGTGAAATTTAGGGGAATTTGGCAATATGGCTTTATAGGGGAAACTGCGTTGACTGCTACATTTAAATTATCCCTGAATGACTGCATACTAGCCCACAAAACAGTGGAAGACTAAAATCAGTCACACACAAGAAATACAAGTCTTATCTTTTACTTGTGTTTTACTTCTTCTTTTTATTTTGTAATTAAGATTAGTCAAATTGTAACTTATTCTTAAATGAATTCTCAGATGCTTAAAGATCACTCCTGAGTTTTGAATAACTATAACATGGCCACTTAGATTTGGAAATATTTAAAAGAACATTGTGTGTCCATATGCCTCTGACTTAATTATGGTAAATAATGGAATCAAATTTCACTGTTTGTCTTTAACAAATATTCATGAATTGTACACTTCACCAAGTTGCGTTACCATGTAGGACATAGTTCATTAGAGGTGTTCTATGAAAAGCAGCAGTCACCCCAGTTCCTTTTTAGAAAGCACAAATGCTAAATGCACTAAGAGAAAAGTAATTTGAGTTCAACTTCCCTCTCTTTGTTTCTATCTCATGTCTTTCTTTTTTCAGGCACATTTCTTCTTTATAAATGTGAACGGCCTACCTCTTACAAGTACAAATAACAATATATTTTTATAAGAGTCAGAAATAACCTAAATATCCTACATTAGGTGAATATTCAAACAAACAAGGGATCATTTACTCAATGAAAAATAACATGTCTATTGAAATGAATCATAATAAAGATTAGCAATATCCACATGCATGGTATAATCTAAGGAAACAGACTTTTTTATGTTGTATGATTATGACTATTTAAATATTAAAAATATATGATACCCCAGAAAGATTTGCAACAGATTCTTAATAATGGATGTTATTTGTATCATGGTGCTTAGGATAATTCCTTTCTATTCTTATTTTTTCACTTTTCTTGACAGAAACATTATATTTATTTCAAGTGAATAATGAATTACTCTGGAATAAAGAAACTAGAACACAATGTATTGTCACTCTTTTGTAATATATACTATCACTATTATTTCCTACATACTCTTTAAAAATACAAAGTAAAAATACATTTTTGTGTTAGTTTTCACTCCATTATACTTTGGAAGATCCATATAATTTTTAAGTAAACAATATTTAGTTTTATTCTCTGATATAGAGCAATATGTTTTTTAACCTTGAGATCACTAGATTTTATTTAAAATCCAAGACATCACATTTTGGTTTCAAATCATCCACAAGATTAATAACCCTATTTTACATGAATGTTTTTATATTAGAATATATTTAGAATAGTATTAGAATAGTTTTGGATTTATAGAAAGTTATAAAGATAGCACAGAGAGTTCACATATACCCAGTACCAAGATTCTCCTCTTATTGACATGTTATATTATGTTACACTTTTCACAGATAATGAACCAATATTGATACATCATTATTAACTGAAGTACATACTGTATTCAGATTTCCTTATTTTTTACTTAATATCATTTTTTTGCTGTAGGGTCCCATTCAGGATACTATATTACTTTTAGTTGTTCTGGTTCCTTATGGATCCTCTTGGCTGTGACAGTTTCTTAGACTTTCCTTGCTTTTGTATTTTGTAAAATATTTCTCAATTGTAATTTGTCTTATGTGTTCCTCATGATTAGACTGGGGATTAATGCCATATTTAATCATGGGTTTTGACCATATAGTGCAGCATTCACAGAAATATCTTCTTCATTTAATATCAGAAATTATGCCAGAATCATTGATTATCAGGTAATTGTATTGAAGTAACATGAAGTACTTCATTAAAATTGCTAAATAGGAACCAAAAATTCTACTGAGCGTTGAAAAATATAGTCCTGAATTTTTAAAATAGTCTTTCATGGCTAGCTACTTTTCAGTACAAATTCAAAAAAGGCAATTACTCAAAGTTAAATTACTAATATGTTATTCTTTGGGGTATGAAAAATATCATAAGAAAGTCCAGGTGTGGGGAAATGACCAAGCCTACCATCCAAAATGTAAATTTATGGCACCCAGAGCATAGTCCGGATAAACTATTGACATAAGTAATCTAAAACAAACCAGATTTCCCATTCAAAAGAGAAATCACTGTGACAGGAAACGCAAGCACGTTAGCTTCAGAAATCCAATTAAGCAAGTTATCAGTTTGACATCAACTTGAATTGTCTTGTCCAGAAAATGGGGCTCTGGTTCCCTATACGGATGGAGGTTAGAGTCCTGACTTTGTAAGAGGATCAATTCATTGTGAGAGATTATGTAGAATGACTTTCTGCTTCTAGAAATAGTAGGCAAAAAGATATGATTTGATGAATTTTAGGCTCTGATATAGTAAAAATAATAAACATTTTTATAAAGCATAAAACAAAATAAGCGAACACCTGAACTAATTAACCTTATTTTCTAAAGCACTATTATCTTTACAGACCAATATATCCCTGTGTTTGTTTAATAGCTATAGCACAATAAACTTAAGAAAATCCTTATATATTTCTTTTCGAAGTTTTGGTTTTATTTCCTTCAAATTTATTTTTATAGCATTCCAAAATATTTAATTTCCCCTGGTGTTCATTTAGTGATTTACTTAGAAAGCATGCTGTGCAGACAAAGCAAGTTGTATTATAATTTTCACTTCTCTCCAATCAATTTTAAAACCTGAGACAGCTGAAAATTCATCAATCATGATGTTGGAATTATTTTTCAGGCTTACATAGGCACATAAGGATATCATTATAGATGTTTGAATCATTTCCTTTCAGTTAAAAAAAAAACTGATGTAAATCATTGGTTTGCCATATTTTAAGATAGATTTTGACAAGGATAAAAGTCTCAAAAAAATGCAAATGATTTTTATTTTTGTAAAAATCCTTATTAAACTACCTTGCTATAGAGTCTTATCAGCTAAACTACTAAATACAGATGAAATGAATGTGTTAATTATAAGTATGTCTGGAAATGAGTGTTATTGGTATTACCCTTAGGAGAAAAATAGGGATATAACTCTTGGAGACACCTTGTGGCATTAAAGTGCCTTCTTTATGAAGGGTCCACCATCTAGTTGTCATGTATTTATTTTACATTCTCTCTCAGCTCCTGATGAATTGGTTGTACAACGTGGGACACCAAGCTTCTCATTCTAGCTAATTGAACAATGAGCGAACAATAAATCCAAACTGGATTAATACATTTCTTTAAATCACAAAGTTGATATTCAAGTGATATAATCTATGATTAAAACTCTAACTGAAAACTATATGAAACTATGTTTTAGACACAATAAAATCCATCAACAGAAGAAGATATGAATGAAATCAACCCAAGCCAAGCAGCAGAGATGAGCAGATAGCCAACATGCTCTCAGTAAAGTGACCAGGGCTCCTGATTTCTCAGGTCCAGTCACCAGCTCCTTGAGACTTTTAGATTTTCTTACTGAACCTGGGTGCTGCTGAGATGCCTTTCCTACTGTCCAATTCATCTCCCTATTTAATTAATAAAATTCAAGTGGTTTCATGTAAGAAAATAAAGTGGAAATAAATATTAACTTTCCTAATTAAATAATTATTGAACAATTAATTGACCATTTTTTCCATATATTTTTGCTCGATTTTTTTTCTCTTATGAAGCAAGGTGGTTTAGGATTATTGATACCATTATTGACTAGAATTCCAAAGAGATGCAGAAACTGTTCATTGGCTATGAAATCACAGTAAGAGTGGAGCAGGAAGTGTACAGGCCTGCAACCACCTGTTGCTAAGACACCCAGAGTTGTCCCAGTTCTTAATCACCCTATGACCCAGATATAAAGTTTTCTATGGGTTTTATAAGACAAATACTAGTAAAATAATGCTCCCGCTTTCTTTCTTTTAAGTTATTTTGTGGAATTTTTATTGCTTCCACTCACTGGTGACCTAAGATAAAAAGACAAATTACTGATTCTTCTTTTCTCATAATTAGCTGTGTGATGTTGAGTAAACTTTAAATTTATTATTAACCTCAGTTTTTTTTGTTTTGTTTTGTTTAATAAAACAGAGCTATGGGGTTGCATAAAAATTAAATGAGTTAATGTACACAAAGCACATAACATAGTATCTGATATTTAAGGATGTTATATTGCTGTTATTATTATTAATAATATTATTTCTCACTGTGAAGCCACTTATAAAGAGAAGTACAAACTGAGAAAGTAAGCAGTAAAGAATACTTCTGTAAAAAGAATTGATACAACTTCATGAGTGAGGATCATACACCTGCAGACTTTTGTTCCATGAGTAGAATTTTAATAGAGAACATGAGGAAAGGAATTTCGAGCTGAAGGAATTATATAAGCAAATGCCCGGAATTATAACACAGATAATATGTGTCTTAGGGGAGCTTGGGCTGCTATAACAAAGTACTAGGGACTGGGCAGCATATAAACTACAGAAACTTATTTCTAACATTTTCAGAGACTGAAAGTTCAAGATCAGAGTGCCAGAATGGTTGGGTCCTAGGGAGGGTTTTCTTCTGGATTGTAGTCTTTCTGCTTCTCATTGCACTCTGACTTGGTGGAAAGAGCAGAGAAAACTGGAGAAAGCTCCCTTGTGTCTTTTTATAAGAGTGCTAATCCACTCCAGTGACCTAAACACCTCGCAATAGCCCCCTCCTCCTAGTACCATCACTGCGAGGGGTAGGATTTGAACATGAATTGGGGGTGGGCACAAATATTAAGTCTATGCAACATTTGAGCTAAGCAGTTAAGAATTTGACACAGTGGGATGTAGTGGTATGACTAGGTGAGAAGGTTTGGCCTCATATTGCTGGCTTCCTTTTTCAGGCTGGTTCTTTCATCTAAAGTTATGGTTTTCCTTTTTCCTATTTCTCTAAGAATTCATGTTCATTAATGATATCTTCTCTCTCTTCAATCCTGAGCACTCAAATACATAATGTAAGAATTTTTTTTTTATTTCTTTAGCCTAAAAATGCTGTTTCCTCAGCTCAACACTTTTACAGAATTGTTTTCTAAGCTACCTATTTCATGTCTCTTCCTTCCTTCATTCTCTAAAAGAATAGTTTGCATTCAGTCTTCACTTTTTTTGTTTTTGATTACATACCTTCATTCTTGAACCATTTCTAATCTGATTTCTACTCCCCCAAAGGCAGCATGAAGTATTGAAGAGACTGCAAGTTTAAGAAGTAGACACAGTTGCTTCCATACCCTGCAATTATTAGACAAATGATGATGGAAAGTCAGCCTCATTTTCCTCATCTATGAATAGTCATTGATATTAAGTACTTTGTATAATAGTTTTAATGTAAGAATGAGAAGACCTAATCTATGCAATATACCTAACATGGTGGTTGGCACGAATTGAGTCTTAGGCATATATTCAATCTATTTAATTTTATTTCCTCCCATGGGATTCAGTAATTATTGCTCACATCCGATCCTGCCTAATTCTCTGCCTTGACAATCCTCTTGTTAAAACAGTTTCCTCATTGGTTTTAATGAATCTGTAGGTTTTTTTATACCTTTACTACCTCTTCTTTCTTCCTCTTCAGACTCAATTGCAAAATCTTCTCTCCTCTATATATTTTATCAATCTTAACCAGTCTAGCATATTAAACTATTACCTCTATACTAATGTCTCCCAAAATTTATAGTTTTATCTTTAGAGTTCTATTTCTAAACTCTATCCTGAGCATTGGTGTACCGTATCCAAAGTGTAAATAACTGAATTAATTATCAATCCCTCAGAAATGCATGCATACATTGTACACATTCAGGTCTTTCTTTCCCCCTTTATCCTTAATCACCACCTGACCTAGCTCTCTGTTATCATTCTGATGTCATTTTCATCTTCCCATACTGTGGTAAACAGCATAATGGCCCCCAAAGATGTCCGTGTTCTAATCTCTTGAACTTACAAATGTGTTATCTTACCGGGATGAAAAGGACTTTATGAACATGATTAAGTTAAGGATATTGAGATGGGAAGATTATCCTCAATTTTCCAGGTGGGCCTGGAAATCACAAGTGCTGGACTGTCAGAGTCAAAAAGAAGATATTATAATAGAATCAAAGGTTGGAATTAATGTGCTTTGAAGATGGAAGAAGGGGCCATGAGCCAAAGAAGTCAGAAAATAGCTAGAAGCTGGAAAGGCAAGGAAGTGGACTCTTCCCTAGAGTTTCCAGAAGGAACAGCTCTGCCAATGCCTTGACTGGAGCCCATAAAATGCATTTTGGTTTTTGACATCCAAAGCTGTAAGATAAGAATTTTGTGTTGTCTAAGTCACTAAGGTCTGTTGTAATGCCTTACACTTGCATTAAGAAATAAATACACAGACTTATATAGACACCAAGACGTTCTGAATTTACTTCCATAATGTATCTGGTATTTTCTCTTTAAAACTGCCATAACACTGCTTTATTTGAAGACTTCATCTTTTAAAATATATTGTCCCAGTTCAATCGAGCCCCCCCAATGGGTATTTCCAGCAGTTAGTTTATTAAAAATATTTGTATTGCAATTGATGGTCTTCCACTGTTTTCCCAAAGCAATCTTTCTCAAAGTGTGGCATGCATGCAACTGATAAAATGTTAGGAGAGTTTAGCTTTATTCACATGATTATCTTAATATTTTTTCTGGTTGTATATTTATGGTTTCATATATTAGGCAAATATTACTAAATTATTATGCCTATGATTCGATAGACATTCATGGAAAAAGGTCTAAAATATAAATAATATAAAATAAATATAAAAATAATAAAATAATGTAAATAAAAATGATATAAAATATATATAAATATAATATTTAATTAGAAAAAGAACAACTGGTGCTTAGGTAAGGCAAAAATTGCAAAAATCTTAGGAAAGTGTCACCAGTTTAAAAAATATTAGAATAAAACATTAAGTTCGAATTGCTTAACATTAACTCAACTACATAAAGCCATATAATATTGAGGTACAAATGAGATCTCTCTTCCAAACTGTAAGATTTTGACTTTTAAAAATGATAATCTTTTGGGAATGAGTAGACTGTCAGTAATCGTTGACATTTTTGACAAATGGTAAAATTTTTCAAAATTAAAAATAAAAGAATCACTAAAGTAGAAATTTACTATTATAATATTGAGATAGCTTTATGGATTTTTAGAATTTTAAATTTTAATACATAAATAGGCATTAGTAATTATTCACACCTAGTGCAAAATAAATCCCTGGAAGTACAAGTTCCCTAGGCTCTACCCTGGATCTACTTAAGATGAAGATGACGACACCTTTCTACTTATAACAAGTTCCCCAGATACATCGTTACGACTGGGGAAGCTTGAAATACTGGACTATAGGAGCATTCACAGAAAAATCCATTATTACTATATAAAGTATACCTACTGTGTAGATAAATATTTCAAAAAAGCACTTTACTTTCCTCAATAGTCAAACAATTATTAAAGAAACATAGAAGCTTTTCCAAACTTGAGAATTTTAAAGTAAATAACAGCAGAAAGTATTCATATTTATTCTTCTATTCCTTGTTTTGAAACAAAGTTTTGATTCCTTTCTCTCTAAAGCCAAGCAAACCGGGCAAAGCATTTTGCAGGTTGGAGGGTAGAGAAAATCTTTGCTCAATCTTGCTTAAGACCCATTGTATTCATTTGCTAATAGTTATAATGATATGGTAAATATGAGTAAAGACCAATGATATGGGTAATATCACCTCCATTGAATGTTTTAACACACAAGGTTATTAACTGAGCCATATTCAAGAGTGGTGAAGATTTTTGAAAAGGGCATTGTACTTTGCTGTTTTAAAAGGAAAAAGCGCTAAATATCTATTCCAACTGCATTGCATTTCAAACCTTGTGATTTTTCTTATTCTTTTTTAAAAATAAATCGCTACTGTCTCACTTAAATATAATAAAATTATAAGTCCATTGTGTAGAATTAAGAACAAATTTTCCGTATAAAAATTTTATACGGATTTTGTTTCTAAGCTCTTCTAGGTTACCCCATAAAAGATTACAGATCCTATATATCATCAGTAAAATATTCAATGTAGAAAAATTGTTAAATAGCACATCTAAATAAAACCAAATAACTGAGTATAAACAAAATTTTTACCTTTATCATGAATGAATGCTGGTACTTAAGGAAAAGAAATTTTAATTAGAAGAGAATGAGAAGTAAGATGAGTATTTTTTTAAGGAGACTTCTGGGCATTTTCAATGACTTTAGAAGTTGATGGTTCTGGTCCTTTATAATGCCTAGAGTCATTTCTGGATTCAAATTTGCTTTTTCTTCACATAGCACTTTTCATGTACTTTTCAACAATAAGTGATGAGAAAGAGCTAAGGAGGAACACTAGTCTCCACAGTAATTTATTAAAAGGGAAACCGAAAAATCATTTTTTAAGTGTATACCAGAATCACCCTATTGTCATAGTTCTAACTGTTCACACTTATAAATAAAAAAAGACAACTGTTTTCCCTTAATCCATCTTTCCCTTTCTTGCTCCTTCTTCCCTTCTTTCCTCCCTTCCTTTCTCTTTTCTTTCTTGTGTTGTTTTTGCTTTCTGATATAATGAAAAATGTGTTTGTTTTAATCAACAGAAATGGGTTCTGCTGTTCACTAGCTATATACATTTTGAAAAAGTTATGTAATATCACTCAGATTCAGATTTCTTATGTTTTGAATGAGGACATAACATTTTCCTGTTAGAAGTACTGTGAAAATTAAATGAGATAATGACCTCATATTTGATTTGTCAAATAACATCTTCTTCGTAAATTTAATGTTTATTAATAGACCTTTCAAGTTTCTACTCATGAAATAGTCTTTTCTTTTTCCTTCTGGTTTTTCTGCATACCAAACTGAAATTAGTTGCTTTTCACTCAGATTCTTAAAAATGCATAAATTTGGGTGCCCTAGAAAAAACAGTAGATGTCCCAATAGATTACTTTTATCATAAGATATTGC
This sequence comes from Indri indri, assembly GCA_004363605.1. Taxonomy (NCBI): domain Eukaryota; kingdom Metazoa; phylum Chordata; class Mammalia; order Primates; family Indriidae; genus Indri; species Indri indri. Next base: position 102,299 of record RJWJ010001291.1, read on the forward strand.
TTTCCAAAGACTACTGCTCCAAGGGCCTGCATGGTGAAAAAATTTTGGAAAATCTTCATGCTCATCCATAAATGCCCACATCTTTACAACCGTTAGATACATCAATGTCAGATATAAGCATGCTAATAAATGAAATACTCTTTAAGGCTGTCACTCATTGGTGGACAAAGTATCCAGTGATGCAAGAACTGACATTATGTGATGTTTTGATTGCTCCTACTCACCCTGTAGGTGAGGGAGGGATTCCTGCTCAGGTATTATAGAGATGGCTCAGCACATGACACCTGACACTGGATAGATAAGATTGACAGCAGTTTATTAGTCATATACACCTACTGCCTGGGGGAGAGGGACACCTCACACCGTGAGGGATCACTCAGGGGTTGCAATCCAAAACAGAGAGAATAGCATAGGCTGTGGAAGGCAAACCCACAAGAGGGCAGGTTGTCTGCTGGTCCCCAACGGAGACTGTGGTATGCTTGTTTGAATCGTTTTGTGGGCTGGTAAGAAACTGCAACCTACTACTCAGGGATAAGCAGGAACTTCACCTCTGTTTGATAAGGAGATTTGTTTGGCTTGGGGATCTTATTTGTGGAAGCAGAGAGAATACATTAGAACATGTGATTAAACCATTTGAGGCCCCCCTGATTTCACCAGTCAAGGCAGCACATAATAATAGAACTTAATTTTAGACATTACACCTCATATGACAAAAAGCCCAGGAATTAATATGATTAATTTCCACCAAGCCAAGAGTCCAAAGCAGGGTTGGGTAACTCAACTGTCACCACTAATCAACATAAGCATGGAGAGGAGACATTTCCTAGAATATGAAAGATGAAATTTACAGGCCTAATGTATATTTGCTAGATTCAAGTCACCCAATTAATTTCAAGTGCAATTACTTTTAGTGTTTAAAATATTGGAAATTCATTATTCTTTGAAGAAAATTATTTTAAACTCAAAATAAGTGACAAAGTTATACTTTTCTAATTCACTCACACAAGTTAAAAAATAGTCTTACTAGTTTAAAAAGAATAACTATATCAAAATTACCATTTTTTTCACTTGTTCCTTCTATTGCTAGACAATTAACGCAGTCTTTTAGTAAGTTCCCATCAATCAAATTAGCATTTTAAATAGATTATTTAAATGAAAAAGATCACTTTTTTCTTGTTTTAAAAAGATGATTTAGATGTACCTCTAGTGATTTGGAGTTAGTTTTAACTTCTTTGTACTTTCTCTTTCCAAAAACATATGCTAATAAGTTCCCAGCAATATTGTGAAGATAAACTGAAAAGCACTTTGCATAAATGAAATGGTATATAAATGCAAATTAATAGCACTAATGTATGTTATAATTGTACATAGAATCTTCCAGTGTGAAGCCCTATCTTAAGTTAGGATATATTCCCCAGGGAAAGATAAGAATGAAAGAGTTCACAAAAGGACACATAAGATGGTTAAAGTAGAATGAAACTTATGCATATACAAAAGGAAAGTAAGGAAGCTAAGATTATTTAGTGCAGAAATGTGAAGAGATAGAGTGAATATAATTGAGTTATTTAAGATTGTGAAGGGTATAGTAAAAATTGATAAGATCCTTTTTTATGTGCTATTCCATAATACAAGAAGGAGAGATCACTCAAAACTAATGGAAGGTTAATTTAAAAGGAACAAAAGGAAATACTTAATCTTCAGGTAGTGTAAAGTCAAACCACGTAATTCAATACTTTAGGAGATTATAGATTAAAATACAGAGGCTACATTTTAAAAATAGGAAAAAAATGAACATTTTATAGTCAAAGCAATTTTCCATATTAAATAGAGGAAAATGTAAGGCCAATGTAATTAGATGATAATCATCAATATTAGTAATATGGCTATTCCATCTCTCAGTTTAGGTATAGAATTAGCACCGAATCAAAGAGACTGCTGAATTTTTAGCATTCTTGAATTACTTGCAGTTTTGTTTTCAAGGAGGAAAGCAGTGAACTGTAGATATGCCCATACCTCATTATGGCCATACTCAATACTCATTCCACATTGTCTTTTCCCTATTAATAACTTGGATTCCTTTTATTAATTTACAGTCTCATCTATGTACATAACTTATGCAGCCAATAAATTATTAGAAGCACTGCTATACAATCAAATATATTAAAATTTTAATTTTGCCCACTTATTTTATATTGAAGAGCTGTGGGAAAGAATTTAGCAAGCAGAATTTCTGATCTTCTAATATTTAATATTTTATGCTTTTTTAATTATAAACATTAATGCTTTAGGAAATTGAATGTGAATATTTGGAAAAGAAGCATGCATTTCAATCATTCATATAATTTCATAAAAAGTAAATTTGTGAGAAATAAATTGTTTCAATTTAAAAATTTGAGGGCAATAAAAAAATGAGGGGACTCTAAATCTATAAAGCTGGAAGTAAAATGGTCTTCCTAGATACAAACAATAAGAATATATATTTCTTATTTTATTTCTATTTAAAAAGATTAAAAACCATTAATATCATTTTTATTAATATTCCTCCTAAAATATTTTGAAAATGAAAGCTGGTTATAGTTTGAAGCTCGGGGGAGATGATTTTACTAAACAAATGTTAGTGTCTGGAAAAAAAAATTCAATGAACAGCCACATTGATTCTTGTTTTTCCTACTAGAGAAACTGACAGAACAAGGATCACTCTATTTTTATTTACTTCTCAGCTTTTTTCCAGAGAAGTCTCCCAACATTAGAGAATTATATGTTCCAGGAACAATCCAATATACCTGTTTTAGCTGAAAGTTGGTTTTATTTTAATAAAGTCAAGATTTAGTGACTAAGGATTTTGCTTAAATGGGAACTTGAACAAATCCTCTATTGGGCAGATATTTTAAGAATTCCAAACTAAGAAAATTCAAAACACGATGTCTAATAGCTATGACTTTAAGCAATGTCTTTCAATGGAATGAGGAATGTGAAGCCAAAAAATGTGGAATGTGAAGAAAAACTAGACACACATCTGAGTCCTAATTGTGAGACATGAAAGACAGGACAAGGTGACAAAAGTGGTAGCAATATAGAAAGGAGGGCAGAAGTTTTATTTTGTTTTGTTGTTTGTCGAGTAGTTTGTATGCAATACTTACACACTTTATTATTATATGTTTGAGATAAATTTTTTTCAAGTTAGGAAAAAACATCAGTCTCATGGGAAAAATTTGTAAAATTATAGCTATATAACTCATTTTCAAAGATTAAACAATTTCTAGTGTAGTTTAAAGAAGCCCTAAGCCAGGAATATGTGCTTTAACTATGTAACTAAATTTTAATATAATGAGGTTATAAAACAAATTTAAATTTCCCAAAGCACTCCCTTATATATTGAAATTTAATTGCTCCCCCCATAAAATGCATAATGCCCTCACATTGTGATTTATATGACAACTTATGGTTGCTTCTGTCTTATAAAAATCTGAATATTATTCAAATACATCAACAATACTATTATAATTTATACTTAGGAAAGAAATTATATTCGTGCAAGCAATTTTCATTCCAGTAATTTTCCTTTTTTTAAGAATATTATGATTCAATCTACAGAAAATTCAAAATGATTCAATTGATGATTTCTTAAAATTAGAGCATGTTTTCCTTGGTGATCTACATGACTCCAGAGCCTGGACATTCTGGGCAGACTGCCTCCCAGGGAGAGGTTCAGGAGACAAACAGTGCTAACTTTCCTCCATACAAACTCTTTTCCTACCCTCTCCGCCTCCTCCCGCACCGGTGGCTGTCACCAAGGCTTCTAGAGAGAGTGGGACTCAGGCCTTTCCTCTTGGGGTCCTGCAATGGACTGAGGGGTGTTCTCTCAGACTGGGAGGTCCCGGCTGGCCCGTCCTTCCTGGTGCTGCCCGCGGCTCCATCAGAGCAAGGCACACCCCAAAGCAGAGGGACATAGATCCTGCTCAGGCACCCCATGGGTGACTCGGGACCAGCCTCTCCCTGGAATGGTCAGGGACTGATTTTCTTGATCTCAGGAGGGGAGGGAGAGCTGGGGTGAGAGTACAGTGTGGATCCTCGCTGTGGCATACTTGCGGAGCACCCCTTCCCCCAAGGCAGAACCCCACTCTCAGCTCAGGCTGGGATCCAGGACGGGAATACTCCTGGTCCACAGCACAGTCATGGGGAGTTGGTTGACTGGCTTGGGATCCTGGCTGTGGGTAGACACTAGGGAAAAGACTGAGGATCAGAGGACAAGGGAGAGGAGCCAGGCCCACTGCAGACTGCCAGTTTGTGAACCTCAGACAGTCCCGCCTCCATAAGCAGACCTTCCGGTTGGGTGGGGCCACTTCAGCCCCTCCCTGGCAGCTCTTCCCAGAAGCTGGGAGCAGACCTTTAACCCCCACAGAAATAGCTCCCTTGCCAGATTTTGTTGAGACTGAGGGCAAGTTCACCCAACTCAGTCCTGCCCAGCTGCACTCTCCCACCCCACCTCTGCTACCGCAGAGAATAAGCCTCACCTGAACATGCCAGGGCCCCACCCACCACTCAGGGTATTCCAGTGCTTCTCCAGAGGGACTAGAGCCAGCCACAGGACCCCAAAACCTTGCAGCTTGTTCCTTCCCAAACAAGCAAGTGCCTCCTACTGACAGGGAGGTCTATTTGCATGCTCTTTATAGCATTTACTGACTCAGTTTTACATGGTGTTTGGAGGTTTAAGGAGTAGACATTTGAGGGAGCGCCTACCCCTCCTCAGAGAAAAACTGTGCTACTGGTTAAGGGCAGAAAGAACCCAGCCCTGGCCTTAGCATGAAAGAGTTTAGTCCCCTTCCTCATGATCAGCTTTCCTGGTTTTTTCTCTCTGCAGGATGCAGAGAGAAAGGAATACTTCCACATTGTTGGTGGGACTGCAAACTAGCTCAACCTTTATGGAAAGTTGCATAGAGATACCTCAAAGAACTAAAAAGTAGAGCTACCATTTGATCCAGCAATCCCAATACTGGGTATTTACCCTAAGGACAAAAAGACATGTTATAAAAAAAAGACATTTGCACTCAAATATTTATAGAAGCACAATTCACAATTGCAAAGATGTGGAAACAACCCAAGTGCCCATGAATACATGAGTAGATTAATAAAATGTAAGGTATGTATACCATGGAGTACTACTCAGCCATAACAAAATGGTGAACTAAGGCCTTTTGTAACAACCTGGATGGAACTGGAGACCATCCTCCTAAGTGAAGTATCACAAAATTGGAAAAACAAACACCACATGTATTCACTGTTAAATTGGAACTAAATTATCAACACTCATGTGTACATATGGCAGTAAAATTCAATGGAAATCAAGCAGGTGGGAAGAGTACATCCACACCTAACAGGTACAATGCACACAATCTTGGTGATGGTCACACTTATAACTTTGACTCAAACTGTACAAAAGCAATACATGTGACAAAAACGTTAGTATTCCCGCAATATTCTGAAATTAAAAAAAAAAATTAGGGTTTGTTGAATATATATCCCTTTGGTAGAATGACTCGACTTCCACCTTTTTTTTTTTTTTGACTAGCCATTGTTCTTTTATTAGATACTCATATTTTAAAAATAATATATAAGGAACTTTCTGGGTAAATTTCTTCAAGCCATCAAACTTAAAAAGTACATCTATAAACTGAGACTTGGAGACTTATGACTATCCAACTTCTAAAAGAAGCCTCCATAAATTTAATATTTTAAGTGTCTTTATTTGAATTAAGAAGCACTGTTAATATTGTTAATATAAATTAGGAGCTTATAGGAAGAGGACATGGTAGGGATTTTATGGTACCCTGAGACTATGGAGATAAGTTAAAGTGACACATCAATATCAACTGCTGTTTATAATGAGAGAATCACTAGCAATTATAAACCTAATTAAGTAGCAATTGATTAGCCAGATATCCTGGAGCTGAAATGCTTTCTGGTATTATAGACAGAAAGCTTCTGAATCATTAAGGCTTTTCTTGGTAATGTAAGAGTTTCTCTTAAAATATTAAGGAAAAGATGTAAGAACAATGTCAAGGAAAAATGCATTGAACAGAGTTAAACGGACAAGGAAGACTTTATTCAAGACTATTGCAATATGGAAGAAAGATTGAACTCAACACTGCTGAAAAGAAAAGTGAGATGGGTGAGCTTGTGGAAAAGTACTGGATGATATTATGAAAAGGGTGGTAGATGTGATTAGGACATTTATGTTTGCCAATTGGTTCATGTGGAAGTTAGGTTCCTTCCCTCCTACAGAGACTGGGAGATAGGGGCATTCTCCCTTGATACTTATATTTCAGAGAGATGTCTCTCAGGGCCTTGAAATAGGCATTCCTGGGTTGGAAACTGTCAAGAGACTGGGAGATTTACAACTCAAAGGGGCAAAGAAAGAATTTATAATTCTAAATTTTCCAAAAGTAAATGCTCTAAGAAAAGGGAAGTCAGGGGCCTACCCTAAAGTCAGAAAGAAATCTGTCTAAAGTTTAGTCAAGATGGGAGGAATGTAGAGGCCATTTTGGTGACCAAATATCTCTATATTAGTTTCTTATAGTTAAGTAAATAAAGAAGAAGATATGAATGCAGGATTATAGAAAAATAACTAGCTATTGTATTTTCAGTACCACAACAGCAAATGAAGTAGTGGTAGGTTTGAGTCACAGGTCATCTTGGAGAAGGGAATTCAGTAAATCCAAGTCTCCCATTCAAACAGACCTTGAATTGTATCTAATAGAGAAAACCAAATTCCCCTGCACAATAAAAATTATGATAATATGAAAGTCCATTTTTCCTTATTTAGCATATGCAAGATATGATTACATTAGGAACACCAGAGATCTTTGCTAAAAATTCACTTCCTTAAACACCTCTCCAGACCTACTATATCAGAATCTCTGGGAATGTAATCCAGAAATTTGATAAAATCCCTGGGAAGATTTTTGAGGAATGAAAAAAAAATTAAAAATACTTCAAAGGCAGATGTAAAATGAGAAACTGAATAAGAAAAAAATGGAATGAGAATTTACATAGTAACTCTAGAACTATAATAGTATATGTATATAATGAAATATATACATAATATAATCCCATAGTATTACAGAATGATTTTGAATTATCTTTCTTAAAATTCAATTTAATTTCAGAACATTTCACCTCAAATATATCCTTTTTAAATAAATTTTATTTATTTATTTATTTTTATTTTTTTATTTCAGAATATTACAGGGATACAAAGGTTTTGGTTACATGTATTGCTTTTGTACAGTTTGAGTCAATGTGTGCTCATCACCTGGAGAGTGTGTATTATACCCATCAGATGTGAATTTATCCATTCCCTCTTCTCCCTTCCCACTTGCTTGATTTCCATTGAGTTTTACTTCCATATATACAATTAAGTGTTGATTTATAAGTTCCAGTTTAATTATGAGTACATGTGATGTTTATTTTCCCATTCTTGCAATACTTCACTTAGGAGGATGATCTCCAGTTGCATCCAGGTTGTTATAAAAGGTATTAGTTCCCTAGTTCCCTGTTTTTTTTTTTTTGTTTGTTTGTTTGTTTTTTGTGGCTGTTTGGGTTTTTTTTTGCTTAAGGTTGCTTTGGCTGTTTGGAGTCTTTTCTGGTTTCATATGAAGCATAGAATTCTTTTCTCTAGATCTGCAAAAAAACAATGTTGGTATTTTAATGGGGATTGCATTGAATCTGTAAATCACTTTGGGTAATATAGACATTTTAACAATGTTGATTTGGCTGATCCATGGGCATTATATATTTTTTTCCATTTGTTTACAACTTCTGCAATTTCCTTCCTCAGTGATTTGTAGTTCTCCCTATAGAGGTCTTTCACCTCCTTGGTTAAATATATTCCTAGGTATTTTATTTTCTTTGTTGATATCGTAAAAGATATTGAGTCTTTGATTTGTTTCTAAGTTTGTTGGTGAATAAGAATGCTACTGATTTGGGTACACTGATTTTGTAACCTGAGACTTTGCTGAATTTATTTATCAGTTCCAGTAGTCTCTCGGTAGAATCCTTGGGGTTTTCTACACATAAGATCATATCATCAGCAAAGAACTATAGTTTGACCTCTTCTATCCCCATTTGGATACTCTTGATTTCCTGTGCTTTCCTGATTGCTCTGGCTATAACTTCCAGTAATATGTTGAATGAAAGTGGTGGCAGTGGGCAACCTTGTCTGGTTCCCATTCTAAGGGGGAATGCTTTCTATTTGTCTCTGTGCACTATGATGCTGTCTGTGGGTTGGCCATATATGGCTTTTATAATATTAAGATATGTTCTGTCTATGCCTATTTTATTAAGAGTTCTTATCATAAAAGTGTTCTGGATTTTGTCAAATGGTTTTTCTGCATCTATCGAGAGGATCATGTGATCTTTTTTTTTTTGCTTCTATTTATGTGATGAATCACATTTATAAATTTGCATATGTTGAATTATCCTTCCATCTCTGGGATGAAGCCCACTTGATTGTGGTGGATTATTTTTTGATGTGCAGCTAAGTTTGGTTTGTTAGGATTTTATTGAAAATTTTTACATCTATATTCATAAGGGATATTGGTCTGTACTTTTCTTTCTTTGTTGTGTCCTTTTTCAGCTTTGGTATCAGGGTGATTTTGGCTTTATAGACCAAGTTGAGGAGGATTCCTTCCTTCTCTATGCTGTGAAATAATTTCTGTAGTATAGGTACTAGTTCTTCTTTGTAGGTCTGGTAAAATTTGGCTTTGAAACCATCTGGTCTGGGACTTGTTTTTCTTGGGAGATTTTTTTTATTGCTGCTTCAATTTCATTACCCAATATTGGTCTGTTCAGGAATTCTATTTCTTCCTGATTGAGTCAAGGGAGGTTGTGTGTTTCCAAGAATTTGTTCATTTCCTCAATGTGTTCAAGTTTATGTGCATAAATATTGTTCTAGTATTCAGAGATGATATTTTGTATTGCCATGGTATGAGTTGTAATACCTCCTTTTTCATTTATGATTGGGATTATTAGGGTTTTTTTCTTTTCTGTTGTGATTAACCTAGTGAGAAGTCTGTTGATTTTGTTCATCTTTTCAAAGATTCAAGTTTTTATTTCATTAATCTTCTGTATAATTATTTTGTTATTGGTTTCATTTAGTTCTGCTGTGATCTCAGTTATTTCTTTTGTTTGGCTGGGTTTGGGATAGGATTGCTCTTCGTTTTTCAGTTCCTTGAGATGATTCATTAGATTGTTGATTGTGATCTTTCTGTCTTCTGGATGTAGGCATTCATGGCTATGAAATTTCCTCTTATGACTGTTTTTGCTGAATCCCACATATTTTGATAACTTGTGTCCCTTTTTTCATTTAGTTTGAAGACTCTTTTGATATCCATTTTAATTTCCTTTTTGATCCAATAATTATCAGTAGATTGTTTAATTTCCACGACTTTGTGTAGAGTTGCGTGTTTCTGTTTGAACTGATTTCTAATTTTATTCCACTGGAGTTTGAGAAGATACATGGTATAATTTGTATTATTTTGAATTTGTTGAGACATGTTTTGTGGCCTAGGATGTGATCAATCTTACAGACTGTTTCATGAGCTGATGAGATGAATGTACGTTCATTGGGTTTTGGGTAGAATGTTCTGTAAGTGTCTGTTAGGCCCATTTGTTCTAGAGTTCAATTTAAGTCCATTGTTTCTTGGCTTATTTTCTGCTTGGAGGATCTGTCCCATTCTGTCTGGGGATGATGAAGTCCAGGGCTATTACAATACTGCTGCTTATCATTTTGTTTAAATCAAGTAGGGTTTGCCTTATAAATTTGGGCAAACCTGTGGTTAGGTGCAGGTTTAGGATTGTTATATCTTCTTGTTGAATTGTTCCCTTCACCACTATATACCAACTATCTTTGTCTTTCTTTACTTTTTTTCACTTGACATCTATATTATCTGGTATGAGAATGGCTACACCAGCTTTCTTTTGGTTTCCATTAGCATGGAATATTGTTTTCTATCCTTTCCCCTTGAATCTTTGTGGGTTAGATGTGTTTCCTAGAGATAGCAGATACTTGGCTTGTATTTTTTTTTTTTTAATCTATTAAGATAGCCTATGTCTCTTGAGTGGGGAGTTCAAGCCATTCACATTTATTGAAAGAATTAATAAGTGGGGTAGATTTCTGCTCATCCTGTTGAGTACAACTTTATTACTTTGTATTACCACTTGAACCATTGTGGTATCTGGGCTCTGACCTTTAGCTTTTGGATGATTTTACACTAGTGTGTTTCTATTGTGCTGATCTGTCTATAATGCAGTTCTGAGTACTTTCTGCAGGGCAGGTCTGGTCTTTACAAATTCCCTCGGTGTTTGACTGTCTTAGAAAGTCTTTATTTCTCTCTCATATAAGAAACTTAGTTTTGCAGGATTGAAAATTGTAGGTTGGCCATTATTCTGTTTGAGAAGACTGAGTATGGGGCCCTAATCCATTCTGGCTTGTAAAGTCTCAGTTGAGAAAACTGCAGTTAGTCTGAGTGGTTGGTTTTCCTTTGTAAGTAACCTGCTGCTTTCACCTTATGGCTCATAGGAGTGCCCATTTGTGTTTACTTTGGCTGGTCTGATGACTACGTGTTATGGTGACTGCCTTTTTGTGATGAATCTCTGACAGGATCCTTTGAGCTTCTTGTACCTGGATATCTAGATTTCCAGCAAGGCCAGGAAAATTTTCCTCAATTATTCCCTCAAATAGGTTTTCCAACCCTTGTGTATTTTCCCCTTCACCCTCAGGGATGTCCATGATTCTTATGTTAGGCCTCTTCACATAATCCCATATTTATTGCAGATTTTATTTATTCCTCTTGTTTCTAAGATCTTCCTCTTTGACTGACTTGTTTAACTCAAAGGAGTTCTCTTCAAGCTCTGAGATGCTTTCTTCTGCCTGATCTAGCTTATTTTTTAAGGCTCTCCACTGTGTTTTGTATTTCCTTGAATGGATTTTTCATTTCCAGAAGTTCTGTGGTTTTTTTGTTTGTTTGTGTGTTTTCTTTTAAATAATTTGATTTGTTTAGTAAATTTTTTCATTCATTTCCTGCATTATTTTTGTGGTTTCTTTGTGTTGGGTTTGTCTGAATAGTCCATATTCAGAATTCTTCATCTCTCATTTCAATATTTTCATTTCAGTTGGTATCCATTGGTAAAGAGTTATTGTTTTCTTTTGGGGGTATCTTTTTGCTCTGATTTTTCATACTTCTGTATTTCTGTCACTGCTTCCTTCTCATCTGTAGAAGCTGTTGCTTTTTATTTATTTTTTTGTTTTCTTTTGTTTAGATAATGGCACACCTAGTTTAATCTCTGAAACGGTAGGTGGAGCTTGTGGTTGATAATCAACCATACACTGTATGATTGAATCAGTAAATGCTGTAAAGGGCATGGAAATTGACCACCTTGTCAGTAGGTGGTGCTTGCCTTAAGGAACATGCAGCAATATTGTTTTGGGGTCCTGATTAGCCCTCTGTAGTTCCTCAGGAGAAGCACTCTAATGCCCTGGGTGTTGAGTGGGGCCCTGGAACTTCCAGGGGAGTCCTTATTCTCCACCATAGCAGAGGTGGGTGGGAGAGTGAGTCTGGGTGGGGCTGGGCTGGGTGAGCCTGCCCTCAAATTCCACAAACATCTGGCAACAGATCTGCTTCAACAGGGGTCAAAGGTCTGTTTGATGCCTCTGAGAAGGGCCACCAAGGATGTGCTGAAGTGGCCCCACTGAATTAGAAAGTCTGCCTATGGAGGCCAGGTTGTCTGAGACCCCAAATCTGGCAGTCTGGAGCAGTCCTCACTCCTTTCCACCCTCCCATATTCGGTGGTTTTCCCTCGTATCTGCTGGCAGGCAGGACCTCAAGCCAGCTGAGTTCCCCCATGACCGTGGTGTGGGCCAGGAGCTTCCCTGCCAGGATCCTGGCTTGAGCTGAGAATGAGGCCTTTGTGGGAGAGGAGAGGTGCTCCACAAGCACGCTGCAGGTGGGACCCACACTGCATTCCCCCAAATCTTACCCTTTGAGAGCCCATGCCTCCTGAGACTAATTCTCAAATATTCCATCTGTGCCATCACAAAACACCATCAAGTCCTGGGGGTATGGGATCTGGCCTGTGTTCACATCCCTGGGGCCCTAGAAATCAATCCCTGATTATGCTGGAGAAGCACACTGGTTCAGAATTTCCCACGGGGTGTCCAAGCAGGTTTGATGTTCTTCCACCTCAGGGTGTGTCCGGCTGTGATGGAGTCACTGGGCAAGCAGCACTAGGGAGGGACTGTGGGCAGGGAACTCACAGTCCAAGCACCCTTTAGTCCACTGCAAGACCACAAAAGGAAATGTCTGAGTCCTGCTCTTCCTGGAATCCTTGGTGTGGTGGTGGCTCAATTCTCTCAAGCAGCTGTGGGTGGAGCTGGGGAAGGGGACAAAAAGAGTGTGGATGGAGGAAAGTCCATACTCTGGTCATGTCTGTCCCTCTCTCTGGGAGACAGTCCACCCATAATGACCAGGTTCTGGAGTCACATAGATCACCTGGAGCCCACTGGACCCCTATGGCTCCTGCAGTCTGGCCCAGAGTTGGGAAATGTCTATGTGGGAACGAGCAAGATGAATCCCGAGAAGTTGAAGCTCCCTGGGGAGGACAAAGGCACATGGTGGATAGAGAAACAATGTGGTGCCTGCTGTTCCAGCTCACATCGGGGGGTGGGAAGCACCCCAGGGGGTCTGGGAGCCTGGTGCTCTGTCCACAAGAAGCTCCCAGCTCACAGGTGGCAGCAGTCTCTGGGCTTGTGCAGGCAGGTCTTTCCAGCAGCTCAGGAACCCACCAACTGTCAGAGATGTGAGGGAGGGAGAAACAAACCATTCCACCTACCCTTCTCGCTGGTCTCTAAGCCTGTCTGGGCTTGATCTCTGCTGAACCCTTTCTCTTTCCAGTTCTGCTCTACAACTTCTGCCAAAGGAGTCTCCTGAAGGTTCTGACACCTTTCCTTCAGACCCTCACTCCATCTATATTTGTCTGTTTGTTCATTTTTTTTTCTCTTTCATTTAAAACTTCTCCTTCTTACTGAGGTGTTCTTACTGGTGGCATCTATGTCTGCCATCTTGGAGCCTCACTCCTTCAATGTATCTTGCATATCTACTACACTCAGGCAATATCCTGCATCCGAGTACAGCAATAAGTAATAAAATAAAGAAGTAAATATGATTATTTTCCTCAAACTCTCAATAAAATTATAAGGCTACAACATTTGTATTCCTAAGGATAATTTTAACAAAATGTATCTGCATAGGCTAAAAATTGTTCTGATGATAGCTTCAAAACTGCTACAACTTAATATTCCTCCATGAGTATTCAGAAATCTGGCTAATAGATGCAGCAGGGGAAGTTTACTTATATTCATGTATCTGAATTTCTATGTACACAGTTGTGATTCTTTCATATGTTGAAATATGATTTCTAGTAATATGTAGATATGGCAAAACTATGATGTGCCATAATTGGGAAACATTGCATTTGGTATCTAGTAGGTGTCTACCATAAGTAATGTGGTCAGAGTATTCAACAACACTGGAATAAAATACTGGAGTAATTATTTAATCTTATGCATTATTGACCTAAGGTTTGATTGGATAAAAGACTCAAATCAGCAAGTATTAGCATTATCCTACAGCACTGAATGAGAATGAAAAGTTTAGCCAAGTTCAACATACAGGAATATGCAAATGAGCTGTTTTTCATGTAGAATTTACTAAATGAGAAAAAACCAGATTCATGGTAGAAAAGCAAGTGGGATTTTATTTTTGTTAAAATTTCATTATCACTAAAACCCTAAGAGAGTAAAAGTGGAATTCAAAAATTTAAGTGTTTTAAGCGTTTTTTTAAAAAAAATTGTTAATGAAATAATATGCCAAGTAAAGTAAAAAAATGGCTTAGGAATTCTGACAGGTAGTAGCAGTTTAGTGATATTAATTGTAAGTGAATATAAAAGAGGAAAGTAGAAAGGCTCTGCCAGTTTTCTGCAGGGTTCTAGGTTGCCATTTAATCTTGGAAGTTTATATAGTAATTTGGGGACAAGTAGAGAGAAAAGCAAACCTCTTTAAAAGTTTGAAGATAGGCTTAAATAATTAGTAGACTAAATTAAATTAAATTAAACCAATATATAAAGTAAATTAATGGTGTTAAGTAATGCCATGGGCCTATTTATAAGAATGTCACAGTAAAAAGCAGTGCAGTACCAAGTAATTTTTCCTTACTCATAAATATTTATTTACTTTTATAAAATAATGTCTTGAAAACAAATATTTTAAAGTAATTTTGTGAAACTGAACAAATAATTGTTTTACTTGTACCAGTAATTAAAACTAAATATGTTTTTTCTACGTATACAGAAAGTAATTTTGTAAAAGCAACACAAAAATTATAAGCAATTATTTTATTTTGCATCAATAATTCTTTGAGTGCTGAAACATGAGATATGAATACTCTTCTATTAGTTTGCACAACTATAAATATGACTGGGTCATAAAATTAACCAGCAATTTTAAGCATATCATTTTCCAAAGTACCACAGTATTGTGTGAGTTTAACTATATTTTCACTTATTGCTTTTTACTTTCACTTTGTGTCTATATGCAACTTAGTTGATATAAAATTATTGATGATTTTAAAAATTCTCAGGTGTAAATAAAATTAGGCTTAATTATATGTAATTATTAATCAATGAAATTTATGTGATGAATTTTTAAAGCATCTACCAGCTAACGGATAACTGCTATTAGCTTTTAAGATAGTTTTCCAATTCATAATCTGTGTGCACTATAAATACCCATACCAGAGAACTGTTTGTAGAATATGATCCAATTACATAAAATGGGACATTGTATATGCAATAGGATCCAAGATGCGTATGTGTGCAGAGTTTTTAATTAAAACATATAGTTTGTAACTTTTTTTATTCCTTTTATAATATAGTTTTTTAATATTAAATAGAAATCAATAATATCAATGTATTTTAATGCAAAAAATGTACTTTTAGGAAAACTCATCATCATCATTAAAGCTCACAGAAGTTAAAATGAAAACACTCTGTGTATACATATGTATATGTGTGTATGCATGTATGTGTGTATATATGAATGTATTCACATTCACATTACGTGTGTGTGTGTGTGTGTGTATGTGTGTGTGTGTGTATATATATATTACCACCAGAGATTGATTTGGTAATGTGAATTAACATTTTTTTTTCTTTTTTGCCTGTACTCTTTATACATGCCTTTGAATCACTGCATGTGAAGGTCAAATGCCAATATGCATATGTAACAGTAAGCATATGGTTTTTAATGAACTTATCCCTTGAAAATGTTAGCATAAACTATTTTCTTTAGTCCTGTTGCTCTTCTGATACTTTATCATTTAGGATATGTGATTTTTTAATAATTCAACGTAACTGAAAATTTTAAGATAGTGATTTATTTTCTCTCACCTAAAAGGATTCTGGATATTGAGAAGGCTGTAAGGCCATAAAAGGTAGAGAAGTCCAAGGATGTTATGGAAGTTCGATGGATATCAGTGATTCATAATATCCTCACTCCCATTCCCCTATCTTCTCTGCCTTTCTTAGTGGTTTCCATCTTTTGTTATCAAATAACTATTTCTGGTGGAAGAAACAATTATTGCGAAGGAAAAAATCACACATTTTCCAGCTTTGTCAATTTCTTTTAAACATCTATTTTAGAAGCTCCACTCAGCAAATCTTTCTTTCATTCCTTGGATTACCCTAGCTGCATGTGAAGCTGTAAAATATCATTTACTAACTGCCAAAATCAGTATCTCAGTCACATTTGTCCCTCCCAAAGGGGACAACCATAAGGTCCTATCCACTTACTCCATGAAATCTATAGTTATTTATAGACCACAGATTTGGCGCTGGGTAGCTTTGACCTCATATTTGTAACCTATAAACTAAAATTCAATTTATCTTCTCATAACATTCTCATTACAGAATGGGATATGAAACTAACCTCAAAAACACTCCCTGAGTTAGTAAAGTGGAGAATGAAAACTGCATAGCATTTGTTATTTCATAGCAATAACAAATCTTGTTTTTACAGAAGTAGAGAGAAATTACGCCCACTTGGTTTCCATTTAGCAAGTACACATGACACGTAATTGATACTTAAATAAAAATCTGTCACAAAATTCATGCTCAATTAATATATATTTGAAGAGTGCATAAATGAAGTGTGTATCTAAGTAGGAAGATATGTTGGTTTTAGTTTATATTTGATGGGACAGGAGAAGATGAATTTAAGTTTTAATTGCATGTGGGCTAAGTATTAAGGTTTTAAAAATAACAGACTTGTGATAATTAAATATTTATTATGAAATGACCATTTGCAGGACCTTTAGAAACTGAGTAAATTATATTTATACTTTCAGGCTGAAGATGATCTCTTTGATGGTTTACATCAATTTTCTAAAAACTTTCATGAAATAAGTTAGGAGACGAGAAACGGAGAAGAAAAGAAATAAAAAATCAGCTATGTCATATTTAACATAGACATGTGGTCTTTATCATTATTACTAGTAATATTAGTCATTTGATCTATATAGTTATAATGTGGTTTAAATATTTTTAGACTCAAAGCATTAAGCAATTCCTTCTTTGGTGTAGAAATACTCTATACTCTATCAGTTACTAGTGATTAGTATACTATGAATTCTAACTACCATAATTCTCTATCATATTAATAAAATTACTGTATAGTATGAACTCTAGCCTTTTGTATATGATGTAATAAATATTATCTTTTGATAATTTTCCTGTGATTTTCTTAATATCTTCAAACTTCCTTCATATACTTTTTCTTTGGATCTCTTACTTCCCCCCTCCCCCATCCTGTTTTAGCAGGAAAGGGAAATGAAGATAATCATCACCTGTCGTTTTCTAAGTTGGTAGACATTGTCTACTAAATAACCTACAGTTACCTACGAGTAGAAAATTAGATAATGTATGGTGAGCAAAGTTTCTAGTTTTGTTAATTTTCTGGATCTCATTCAAATCCCTACTGTTCTTTGTTCTTGGCTTTTACCACTGGATGCCTTTATTTCATACAGCTACTTCTCTCTTCCTTTCTAGAATTGGTACTGGGGGAAAAAAGAGTGTACTTATATGTGTGTGGCTATAAATATGTATGTGTGTGTGTGTGTGTGTGTGTGTGTGTTTGTGTGTGTTTATGTATTTGTGTGTGAGAGAGAGAGAGAGAGAGAAAGGAAACTTGCAACCTTTCAATCTTGGCATAATTTTATTAATATATTTCCTGAAGTATATGGTACATGTTCTCTAAAATTCAGGCCTAGAAAATGTTTGCTAAAACTACTTAACATCTCAATATAAGCAAACAATAAACAAAATGCCAAATCTCATTGAAGTAATATTCATTCTAGATTAAACTGTAATATTTATCAATTATATTGACTTTTGTGTTGCTGTGAGTAATTTGATTCCAGAGCTTCTCCAAATGCAGTTAAAATATGATGAACTATATATTCTTTTTAAGAAAAACATAGTTTCAAGTTGTTGAGTGTTTTAAATATAATCAACAAAAAGTCTTGTCTTGGTTAATTATAAAAAATAAACCCCACAGCAATCAGGATAAGCATATCTTATAACTATAAGTCCGCAAAGCAAGATTCATCCAATTTTGTTTGTTTAAAATATGTCCAATTATATAGAAGTGCTTCAAACTTAATCATCAGAATTGAAAACGAAGACAAAGAATTCTTCTTCAATGCATTAATCTAACCTATATAACAATGATAAATATAAAAATCAGAAAGGGGGTTAAACTCCTCTAATTTTGAATATTAGAAAACATATCAATCTGTTATAATTTAAAATTTTAATATGATTTTCAGGATTTTTAAAATAGCTTGAAAGCTGAACATTTTGTAGAAATGATTAGGACACAGATTGATATGATCATAAGTATGTCTATTTCACAAGTAAAGACAGTGAAAAATGTTATTTGAAATAGCTTGCACACAAATATTTACTCTGAACAAAGACTTATGTCAATGCTTTGTACAATGATGTTATGGCTCAATCAGTTCAGAGACACACCATGTTATATATTCAAACAATTCTTGAACACCAGACATTGAGGGTCTTGATTGCTGCAGCTCCAGGTCCAGATAATAGTCAAGTGTTTGCAATGTTATAAACATTTGCTCAACTGAAACTGACTTGAGAGTTAGAGTTTTTCACTTGATGAGCATGCAGTGAGAGCATGTAGAAGTTTTAAGACTCTCCTCATTCCTTAAACTGTGTTTTCTCAATTTAAAATGAAGTCAGTACTAGAATGCTATTTGTTAATGTTCTGTCTTCCAGGATACACAAGTTAATTTCTTTGGGTATTGCTTATCTGTTATAGTTACAAGAATTAGCATTATTGTGCTGGTCTACTGGGTATATCGTTCATTTTATAGATGTTCATTGTCAATTTTGTTACCTAAAACCAAGTCTCATACCTTAGGTGTTAAACGTTTTTACAACTTGAAGTCATCTTAAATATCAGTGAGGTAGAAATCTTATTGTCTATTATTGAGACATTGTAATATTTTACTTACCCTCTGGTCACTTATTTGGAAACCTCAAATATTCATGGGAAATACTAAAACCAGAATGTCTCTCCAGGCTTGTCAGGGCAGCCGGGAATCCTGGCAGTCAGTCAGAGCAGATGGTGTAGACCGGGCTTTGGCAGAGTCAGATCCCAACACAGTTGGATTCAAGAAGGTAGAGATGGACCAAGTACAAGTCAAGCACAGGCTGGCCAGCTAAATATATCAAAATTAACACAGACAAGAGGGGCACTGGGCTAGTTCTATGTGAGCTGCTTTGTTTAATTTCATAAGAAATTCTCTGAATTTAAGACAAGAACAACTTACCATCTACACCCTTTGGAGCAGGACTTTAAAGGAGATTGATGTGTTACAGTGGAGTTGAATTCTACTCCTGAGAGAGAGACAGTAAGTTCAGTTGCGCAGTCATTTATTTCCACTTTTTCACTCAATTAGATTCGCAGAAGTGAGCATAAGGTTTGTGACTGTAGTGTATACCTTTATGTAAATAAGACAAAATGCCAAGTGTAATTCTTATGTTTAAGATTCATATTTAACCAAAATGTCCTTATACACAATCCAACTACACCATCTATTACTTGACAGAGAAGTAATGATCTGTTTAAAACCAAAAGGAAACTAGCTGAGTTGTATTTATTATGAGGAGGTATATAAAAGTGTTGAATCATGGGTTCATGAAGTCTTTGCAAGAGTAATATTGTTTATATGAGATTTTCTCCCATACTGCATTAAGAATCTATAATTCCCATGTTAGATTATACTATTATTATTATTATTATTACAGCATCAACACGATGCCACTATAGGGAACTATCTGCTGTATTCAAGGAGAGCAAGCATAAACACAAACGTGAATATCTAAGCCTGAGTTTATGGCTTTGTTCTGTGTCTCTAAATAAATCTCAGTAGGGAAAATAAGTGAAGATAAACATCTGTCTGGTCAGCAAGATTGACTGGAACCTCTTAGTGTCTGTAGAGATTTAGACTGTATTTTGACAGTAACCTTATCATTGGCAGAGCGTCACATAAAATGTGCACAGATTAGTCAAAATAGACCTTACGTAGTATAGACAATGTGAGCCAAGTGCCAAAATATTCTTTAATTGTCAATTTAGATAATTCACTTGTTCGTTTGTTTATTCTTTCATTTCCAGTAAACTATAGTGTTAACTGAGCATGTAATATGCATCACGCATTGTTCTTGACACATGGAGGATAGCAATGAATCCAATAGCTAAGGGTGTTTCCTTTAAATATCCTGCTATTCTATTTTAAAAAGTCAAACAACAAATTCAACAAAACCAAAGGCAAATAAATAAACAAGGGCAATTTAAAATAAGACTAAAATACTTGAACAAACTAAGGGGGAGAAGGTGTATGAGGTGGTAAAGTTGGAGTTTAGATGTGAGCAATGAGAGGTAATTCAACAGCATAATTAATTGATCTCTCAGTAAACAGCAGATTAGTAATTACAAATGATGGAGAGAGTCTATTGGCTGTTTGGGACAGAAGAAATATTTGGAGCCATATCTTCTATAATCACCACTGGGTGATTGATTTATTTATTATGTGCTAAACAAGCTTTTATTTTTAATAAAAGCTAATGCTTTTTGTTATGAGATTTTTCCCTTATTGTTACAGTTTTATGATTTCCTGTTATAAACAGAACAATGTATAATTTGAATCTTTAGCATCACATTCAGAACCACTTTATTCTTTAATAATTGGTGAATACAGCTGTATATAAATAATAATTTTATATTAAATTATCTATGAAATAAACATGATAGAAAAAAGTAGAAACTAGAAAATCTGTGTTAATTTTCCAGTAAAAGATATGGTTGAAAATCATAATTTCTACATGATTTCCAGTTAAAATATAATTTTCTTTCAAAATGTCGTGGTTTTTGTTATCTTTTCTTCATATCAATATTTCTTAATTAGAACTAGAAGACAGATTGTTTCTGTATGATCACATATGATGAAAAATAACCAGCTAATAAATCAATAAATATATTGCCATATAAAGACTTGACTTTTATTTGTTGTTATTAATGAAGAGGTATGTTTACAATTGCCAATACAAATAGTAATTTTTAAATAATTTCTGAGACACTATTGAATTTCTCTTTGCCATAAATGTAAAATACTTACATTCTTTAACAGAATACTCAAAAAATAATAAAATCGAATTGATCAAAAATTCAATATTGTTTTTGGCTGTGCTAATTTTGGTCATTCTAAGAAAGAGAGCCATTTGATCATGTGGCCAATCTGTTCAATTTTGCATGAAATTGACCAACGGGATGGATAATACATCCCAATTTGGAGGAACAATAACTGATGGTGTACCTACTTTCAGACATATCTTCATACATACATTGCATAAATAACTAATTTCAATGAAAATTGAAACAGTTATCTGAAACATCGTATTCAGAGCTTTTCATTTTGTCTGAAATATATTAATGCAAATAATTCAGGAAAAAGTCTCTTGTATCCTTCATGGCTCTACTGCTGTGTACACTGTTGACTGAACCCAGTTGCTTTAAGAAGAAACTTTTCTATTAAGGTGAAAAACATTTGGAGAATATTAGAAAACACGAAGTATATATCCTATAGCTTTATCTCATAACTGGGTTTCCTCTTCTTTTTCATGAATGATTCTAACTTTTACCTGAGACATCATAATCTGTCATCACAGAAATAGTCACATATGCCAGCGTCCCACTGCTTGTGTTCAATTTGCAAACAGTATGTGAAAGTTTGTCAAATTCATGTGTTTTCAGCATGCTACTTTGTCATCGTTTTTCAGGTTAAAAAGCCACCACATCTACTGCTGCAGTTTTCCCAGCAGAAAACAGGTGTGTATTGATTACATCGTCAGCAGGGAAACAACGATTTTGTCTCTTTCTTACCATGTCATTATAATGTAAAGTAGCAGCTAAAATATGGCAACAAGCTGATACGTAGTGAACTGGAGGTAAAGTTTCCAGGTGTTTGGGAAATTCTCAATGTGAGTTGGCACAAATGTTTGATTTTCTTCATTTAATGACAGCATTTTGCTTACGGCCTCTTTTAGGAGAGCCTATGCTTTTTAACAAATATCCCTTTCTCTCTGTCATTCTTTCTGTCTCTCACTCTCTCTCTCTTTACTTTCTCTCCCTCTTATATATATGTGAGTTGCGTGCATGCGTGCGTGTGTGTGTATATGTGTGTGTATATATACATATACATGAGATAGCCGAAAAGCTATATGACAACTTGTTATCAGTAATTGAGGGAGGGGCATAGAATTACAGCTAATCTTTCCCCCCCTATATTTGTTTATTTTTATTTACAACTTTTGTTCACCAAATATATTTCATTTGAAAATTTTTAAAGTGGATTAATAAAAATAAAGGGCTTTTAAACATGGACATTTAGGATACATGCCTAAAGCTAATAGATTTCTTTCTAGATTGAATAAAATATTATTTTTAATTATTTAATATTAATTTCTATCTTGATAATATGGAATGCATTTTAAGGGTTGTCAACCAAAATATATTTTGCCAATGTGAAAGTATTATTTTAGAGCATGATTTATTGATTAGGACTACCATTGTACATTTAAGAGCTGGCTGTTATGATCAATTGCCAGAAAAATTAATTTTCTGGAAAAAAGTTAATTTGGAAGATAGTAAATTAGAAATTTACTACATTTTAAAAAAATTATAGATATTGGAATAAATTAATATTTTGTATAAGGCAAAATAATTTTTGTAAACTTATGAACCTCTAATGGTCAATAAAATAGAAATAATTTAATGAAAGAGCAAAAGTTTTTTTAAAAAAAGATGGTTAATCTGACCCTAAATTACCACACTAGGGTTCTGTTGTGGTTTGGGGTATTATTTTTTTATGAATGGAAAGATCAAATATTCTTTTAAATGCCATTACGTGATATCTTTGTGTCTTAGAGATATTGTCAAAATTTATTAAAACAAGCATATAGATGAAAAATCTTAAATCTTAAACATGATTCTTAGTTGCTAAACTTGTCTTTCTTGAGTTTCTGCCAAGTAGTAGGCACTGGGTTTGCTCTGTGATTGTAAAACATAAAAAGCAGCAGACAAACCTTTTCTCTCCACAAGTCACTAACATTCTGAAGATAAAAATAGACACTTTAACCCCAAAACTGAGTATTAATGGTTTAATGGAGGTAAGAATAAAATGCTACGGAAGGACACAGAAAGGACTCAAACTCACTTTTTGATTTTACCCCAGGCTTTTTGTCTTGGCCACACCTATAACCTAGTCCTGACACGCAGCTGCCCAAATTCCTCAAACTAGCTTCTATTTCACGTATCAATCAAATTTCCACTCTATATTAATAAGTCTTTATACTTTATGTCTACCATGAAGCCTAATAAATATACTTTTACAAATTTTAATAATGAATGGCAAGCAGCAGCAGCACCAGTAACAATAGTAGAAGCAGCAGAAACAGCAATTGTATGTGCCATGCATTGGAGTCACTGAGTTCCAGGTACTCCTGGCTGTATACAGGCATTATTTCATCTGATTCTTTGACAAACATCTGTAATAACAGGGAAGCAGAAACTAAAGCTCAAAGAGGTTCAGCATCATGCTCTAGTAGCAAATCAAATATCTACACTGAATTTTTTTCCAAAGCCTAAGGTATTAATCACTATACTAATGCTCATATTGCATCATATTGTAAAGAATGAAAATTACTTTAGTATAAATTATTCCACTTATTCCTTAGAGAAATTTTGAGAAGGCAATAGGAGCAATATTATTTTTTAAAAGTTAGGCTTATTAAGTTATAACATTCACATGATAAGTTTTGTTATTTTTATGTGTATAAATCTTTGAATTAAAAAAAGATATATTGTCATATAAATGTCATTTCGATCAAGTTGCAGAACATTTTCTTTACCCCAAATTTTCCCTCATATGCCTTTGTAATCAATCCAGACTCTCATCCCCAGTCCCTGGCAACCAATGATCTATTTTCTGAGATAATTAAAATTTTACGGAAAATAACATAAATAGACCCATTCAGTATGTCTATTTCTTAGTCTGGTTTATTTCATGTAACGATGCATCTGTACTTGATCTGTGTTGTGGCATGCATCACCTGTTTCTTCCCTTTTGTTGTTGGATAGTATTCCATTATATGGATAGATGTAGCAAATGTTACTTATCTATTCACCAGACTGGCAGTTGGTGTATTTCCAGTTGCTTGTAATTATGACTAAATCTGCTATAAACATGTATATACAGGTTTTTGTGTGATCTTATACTACTATTTCTATTAACTGCCCAAGAGGAGGATTCCTGGCTTGGACCATGTATTAAATGTATAATTAACAAGAAACTGTTGAATGATTTTCCAAAATGGCTGACCATTTTGCATTCCCAGTAGCAATGTATCTGAATTCCATTTGCTCTGATTCCTTTCCACCATTTGAAACTGTCAGATTTTTTTTTTTTAATTTTAACTGTCTGAGGTGGTATGTAGTGTTGTCTCATTGTGGATTTAATTTGTATTAATATTTACCTGAGGATTAATAATGTTAGGTATATTTTTACATGTTATTTGATACCCACATAGTATCTGTGATAAGATTTTTTTTTTTTTTTTTTTTTTTTTTTTTTTTGAGACAGAGTCTCACTCTTTTGCCTGGGGCGAGTGCCGTGGCATCAGCCTAGCTCACAGCAACCTCAAACTCCTGGGCTCAAGCAATCCTATTGTCTCAGCCTCCCGAGTAGCTGGGACTACAGGCATGCGCCACCATGCCCGGCTAATTTTTTCTATATATATTTTAAGCTGTCCAATTAATTTCTTTCTATTTTTGGTAGAGACGGGGTCTCGCTCTTGCTCAGGCTGGTCTCGAACTCCTGAGCTCAAACAATCCGCCCGCCTCGGCCTCCCAGAGTGCTAGGATTACAGGCATGAGCCACCGTGCCCGGCCTGTGATAAGATTTTTATTCAAATCTTTTGCCCATTTTTATCTCATTTTAGAATAGTATTGGATTTATAAATATATGATGAAGATAGCTCAGAGAATTCCCTTATAATCCACATCATTTCCCTATTATTAACATTTTACATAGTAAAATATATTTGTTATAATTAGTGAACCAATATTGATATATTATCATTAATGAATTCTGTATTTTACTCATATTCCCTAATTTTTACCTAATAATCCTTTTCTGTTTCAGTATCCTATGTAAGATACCAAATCACATTTAAGTTGTCATGTTTTCATTATGAAGAGTTTCTTGACTGTGACATTTTCTCAGACGGGAGTTGTGGGCTTTGGGGAGGAATATCACAAAGGTAAAGTATCATTCTCATTACACCATATCAAAGGTACATCATATCAAAGGTACCATAAAAATGTGTTATCACTATTGACCTTAACATTGATCATTTTACTCATGTATTATTTAGAAGTACATTGTTTAATTTCTAAATTTGGGGGATATTTCCAGCTGTATTTCTATTATTAATAAGTTTAATTCCATTGTGGTCTGAAAATATACTTTGTATGTTTCATATTCTTCTTAATTTCCTAAGCTGTGTTTTATGAACCAGAATGTGGGTTATCTTGTTGTATGCTCCACATGAGCTTGAGAAGAATGTGTCCTATCTATATTGGATAGAATATTCTATAAATGTCAATTAGATCAAGATGTTAGTGCTGTTCATGTTATTTACATCCTTACTGATTTTTGCTGTGCTTGATCTGTTAATTATTTATGAAGAGATGTTGAAATTTCCTACTATAATGGTAGATTTTTCTACTTCACTTTTCAGTCTTACCAGCTTTTGCCTCATACATTTCATACTCTGTTGTAGGTGCATCTACATTATTGATTGTTCTATCATTTTGGAGAATTGATATTTTTATCATTATGTAATGCCTATCCTTAGCTCAAATAGTTTTTCTTGTTCAGAGGTGTGTTTGTCTTAAATTAATATAGCTATTCCAGCTCTTATTATTAATGTTAGCATGATATATCTTTTTCAATCCTTTTGCTTTTAGCCTACATGAATCTTTATAGCAAAGGGTTTTTTAAAACAGATAACACATAATTAGGTATTTTTTAAATCCATTCTGACAACCTGTCTTTTAATTGGTGTATTTAGACTACTCACAATAAAAGTGATTTCACTTTAGATGTGAATAACTAAAGGTTTCATTAATACCTTTCTTGTTTGGAATTAATTTCTACTAGTTTCATTTATTATTTCTTTTTTACCCTGCTTTTTCTGCCTTATCTTGATTTTGTTTATTATTTAATATTATTCCATTTTATCTCTTCTTTTGTCCTCTCAATTATACTTTCAAAAAACATTTTTAGTGGTTGCCCTAAAGGTCTCAATATATATTTGTAACTTATCTCAATCTACCGTCAATTAACACCATGTGATATCACTTATACTGCAAGTATCTATAACAATGTATTACAAATTCTTCCTTAAACTCATTTGTTTCATTGCTGTTATTCATTTTACTCGTCCTTTGGCTACAATACCCAATACTTTCTCACTAATATTTCTTTAGCCAAGTAGTTGTTTAGATCAATTAAAAATAAGAAAAATAAAAGATTAAATTTTGCCTTTATGTATTTTTTGTCCAATTCTTTTCCTTTCTTTATGTAGATCCAAGGTTATGACCTATGTCATTTTTTATTCTGAAACTTTGTTTAACTTTTCTTGCAGGACAAATACACTGTTGATAGTTTCCTCCAATTTTTATCCCTCTGAGACAGTCTTTATTTGTTCTTCATTATGGAAGATAATTTTGCTGCATATGTAATTATAGGTTGGCAGGCTTTTTCTTTCAACTTTTTATTAATACATATTTCACTCTACACTATTTACACTCACCTTGTTTCTGATGAAAACTCTACTATATTTCTTATTCTTATTCCTGCACAGGCAAGGTATTCTGTTTTTTCCTTCCCTCTAGTTTCTTTAAGATGTTTTCTTGTTTTTGGTTTTCTGCAGTTTTAATATGATATGCCTCCTTGGTGTGTGTATCTGTTTTATTCATCTCAGCTTCTCAAATTTGTGTTTGGTGGCAAAAATTTTGGTAATTTTTTGTCTATTACTACTTCAAATTTTTCTTCTGCTTTATTGTTTCTTTCTTTTTCTGGTATTACAATTGCATATATGTTATACATTTTTTTTTTTTTTTTTTTTAAGACAGAGTCTCGCTGTGTTGCCCGGGCTAGAGTGCCATGGTGTCATCCTAGCTCACATCAACCTCCAGCTCCTGGGCTCAAGCAATCCTTCTGCCTCAGCCTCCCGAGTAGCTGGGACTACAGGCCTGTGCCACGATGCCTGGCTAATTTTTTCTATATATTTTTAGTTGTCCGATTAATTTCTTTCTATTTTCAGTAGAGACGGGGTCTCGCTGTTGCTCAGGCTGGTCTCGAAATCCTGAGCTCAAACAATCCGCCCGCCTCGGCCTCCCAAAGTGCTAGGATTACAGGCTTGAGCCATTGCACCCGGCCTGTTATACATTTTTAAATCATCTTAAATGTGTTAGACTTCAGTTCAGTTGTTTTTTCTTTATTATTCTCTTTGTATTTTATTTTCTGAAGTTTCTATGAATCTATTCTCAAACTTACTTTTTTTTTCCTGAACTATGTCCAGTCAACTGATAAGCTCATCAAAGTCACTCTTTAACCCTCTTACAGTGTTTAAATTTTTATTGCTTCCTTTTGATTCCTTCTTAGAGTCTGCATCTCTCTTCTTACATTAACCATCTATTCTTGAATGTTGTATATTTTTCCATTACATACCTAAGCATATTAATCATATTTATTTCAAATTTACTAATAATTTCAACATTACTGTCATTTCTGAGTCTGAATATGATTGCTTTGTCTCTTCATACTGAAGGTTTTATGTTTATTTTGCCTTCTGATTATTCTTTGTAATTTGTTTTTGTTAAAAGCCAGAAATTTTGTCCCTGTAATATAAACTAAGTTAAATAGGTATTTAGTGGACCTTTATGTTAATATGACTAAGAATTTATTATGTTTAATGTTTGTTATAGCTATATGTGCCAGATGCTTCAGATTACTATAGCGTTTTTGTTTTTGTCATTCCTCTTGATTTTGATCTTAACTAAGGACTTCTCAGAGAGAGTCTGTGTCTATAGCTCTTGCTTCTGTAATCCGCTGTTACAGTGGAGCCCTGTTGGCATGATGATAATGTGTGGGGAGGGAGAATGTTCTGTAATCTTAAGATTAAACTTTAGTCCTATAGTGTGTATGTGTTTCTAGGTTGTGACCTTTACAAGTGTTTCTCAGTAGTATGCTTTTTTCCTCCCCTATCCTTGAATCTCTTCCCTTGGCTGCAGCATTCTCAATGCATTTTCTTGAAGACTTAGCCCCTGTTGATTATGTTTACTCTCCTTTCCTTTGGTAAAAAATAAATGCTAAAGGAAAATAAAGTAGAAGAAATTATCTCCCAGCTGGGATAAGTCTCAGGCAAATTATTTTTTGCTTGGATAGTAGGCCTTTAATTATGAAGAGATCTTTGAAAAGTAAAACTTAATGATTTCCTTCCCATGCAAGAATCATGTGGGCATCTTTCTCAAATCTTTACTTTGAGAACAAGGTGGGGCCACTGGAAGAAAAGCCCACAAAAGCGAACACTTCCCTGTGAAGCAGGTTCACAGTGTACTAGTTACCAACTTGTCTGAGTCTGGTGAGACAGAACACTCACATGCAACCCGTTACATGAAATAGATATATTATAGGTAGGCAGCAATGGACAATAGAAACTTGGGATTCATTGTGAGCCAGTTACCCAAGGCTTAGGAAGCTGCCCAGAGTTGGCAGAGTCTCAGCTGCATGTGCCCTGTTTGCACCACAGATGAGGGACCCCAAAAGGCAGTTCACCCTGGGTTAAATACCTTAGGGTCACATGACATAGTGGGCTAAAATGTTGAAAGACATTCTGTTCTGGAAGAGGATGCCTTGGACTGTTCAGACCTTGGGCTATTCCAGTCAGCTCCTTCCGTATCTCAGGATGTGACATTCCCAGCACAGTGTATAGATATTCTTGAGATCTATAAGATCTTAAGGGGGAGAACAAAGCCCCTGAGAACTGTCTTGTACACCCCTCAAGAGTGTGAACTCCAGGAGTTTTTCATTTTCACACTATTCCACATTGAACCTCCAGCTATGCATCAAAATTACCATTTTAATACTCTTATTGCTTATGGCTGTAGTGGCTTCTACTTCTCAAAAATCTACAACTCTTAAGGATGCATGTGTCTCTCCAGATTTCAGGTTGGTTGTTTGCCTTGCAAACTTAGTTCTTGGAAGAGTCCAAGAAAAATAATTCATTTTCACTTTGTTTAGCTTTTTCTTGTAAGAATGGGAGTAATGACTCCAAGCTCCTTACATGTTGGAGCTGAATAGAAATCCTACTCCAATGCCCTTATCTCCTTCCACCACAAGTTTTATTTGTCTTCTTTAAGTTTTGGGAGGTTTCTCTTTGTACACAAAAGTCCTTTTTCAGATATGTTACTTGTAAATACTTTTATTGGTGTTTTTATATGGTTCTGTTAACAATGTCTTTTGCAGATCACTTTAAAAATTTTGATAAAGTCCAAATTTTTGTCTTTGTTTTGTGTCATATCCAAGAACGCTTTGTTAAATCTCCAGTCATGAGTAATTTCTTCTGTGAGTTCTTCTAGAGGTCCTATCATTTTACTAATAATTTAAATCTCTTGTCTGATCCATGTCAAGTTTATTTTTTATATTATGTTAAGTATGAGACACGGTTCATGTTTTACATGTTATTACCATTTCTGCTACACTTTGTTCTCTTCTTCAGATCCGAATTTCCATCATCTACTGTTTTCTTTCTTCCTGAAGAACTTCATTTAAAAATTTATTATAAGTCTGCTGGGAAAGAATTCTTTTAGTTTCTGTACATCCATAGAATTCCTTTTCCTTCCCTTCTTTTTTAAATATACTTATATTTGATATAGAATTCAGTGTAGCCTTTTTTTCTTTTAGTACCCCAAAAGGTCCTGTTTTTGTTTTCGTTTTTGCTTGATTATTTTTAATGAGCAATCTACTGTCTATCTCATCATTTTCTGTCCTTTGTATATGGGTCCTTTTTCTCTACCTGCTTTTAAGATTTTTCCTTTATCATTGGTTTTGAATAATTTAATTATGATATGCTTCAGTGTCATTTTATTCAAGATTCTTGTGCTTAGAGTTTGTTGAATATCTTGGATTGGTGGATTTATACTATTCTCATATTTGGAAAACTTTAGGTCATTATTTCTTCACATATTTTTGTGGCCTTCCTTTGGGGACTTCAATTACATGTATTTCAGCACTTAGAAGTTGTCCTATAGCTCACTGTTTCTCTTTGCATTATTTGGTATTCTGTGTTTTATTTTGAGTAGTTTCTATTATTATGTCTCTAGATTCACTAGTCTTTTTTTTTTTTTTGCAACTTTTAAACTGCTATTAATTGAACATAGTATATAATTCATCCCAGATATTGTAGTTTAACTAGCAGGAATTATATTTGGATATTGTTATATTTTATGTTTCCACAGAAGTCTTTGAACATGTGGAATAAAGTTTTAATGTCATTTGTGTCATCTGTGTCCATACTAGATCAATTTTAATTGACTGATTATTTTTTCCTATTCATGGATCATATTTATCAGCATCTTTGTATGTCTGGTAATTTTCAATTAGATGATATAAATTATAAATTTTACATGTTGGGTACTAATATTTCTGTATGTCTATCAATATGCATTAGTATTGTTCCCTGATGCAGTTAACTTACATGGAGATACTTTATTCCTTTCATATCTTATTTTTAAGGTTCATCAAGATTAGAATAGTGTTTAGTATAGGATTAAATATTCCCCAGTACTGAGGCGAGACTTTTCTGTGTATTCTTCACATTGCTTCATGAATTTTGAAATATTTCAGTCTGCCTAGTGGGAACAGACACTACTTCCAGCCCTTTGTGGGTTTGGGGCTCTGTTGTCTCTAATTTTTCAGATGGTTATTTCCCTGGCTTCGGGTACTTTCATCAATCAACTCACTAGTTAGTATTATTTGAACACTTGAGAGGGTCCTTTATAAATCTCTTAGAATGTTTCTCTGCAAAACTGTCTCCCCTCTGCTGCTATGTCCTGCTTTATTCGTGCATTCCTTTGTTTGTTTTGGGACTCAGAAAACAATACCCCAAAGTGAAAGTCTCAGAAACAACCTCAGAAGCAAAAGTTTTTCTTTGAGCTTCTCCTTTCTTCCTGTCTCTTAGCCCCATTCTCCCCTGAAGCTAGCCATAAAAACTATAATCCCTCTTCCCAAAGGTAGAACACGGAAACCAGAACCCCTTTTCCAAAAAGTCAGCCATAGAACCTAAAAATACTACTCTCATTTTCTCCCCACCTTTTTGTGTAAAAACTGGCCATGAAGAAGTTGCCTGACCTACGTCATTTAACTGTAGGTCTAAGACCTCCATTCCAGAGAGGATCCTGCCCCATACCCAGAAGGAAGGTATGCATGCTCAGAGAGGCCAAGAAGAATCTAGACATACAGACCTTGCTGGGATTCCTCACTCAGTCAATTACCATTAGATCATACCCTTTTTGTCCAATAATATTTCTACATGGCTGTGGACACTTGGTTGAACTTAAGCATGGAAATGGACAATTTCTTCTGTATCTTTGGGTCTTCATTCTCAAGGCTGTTGTGTCATGTACAACTATGATTGAATAAATCCGTGTGCCTTTCATCCTATTAATCTACCTTTTGTCAGTGATTTTCAGTAAACTTTCAGAGAGCAAAGGGGAAGTTTACCCCTGTCCTTGACATTTGTTTGCCTCTTAGATGTCTCTGAACTTCTTGAAGCTATGGATTTTTTGTCATTTTTTTTTTTTATTTTCCAAAAATCTTTAGCCATTACTTCTTCAAATATTTCTTCTGACCCATTCTGTTGTCTTCTTTTTCTAGGATTCCAATTACATATATTAGGCTGATATTGTCCTATATCTTCTGGGTTATTATGATAATTATGATGATAATTGATGATGATTTTCACTCTTTTCTTTCTCCTTGGGTTTCAGTTTGGATAATATCCGTAGACTTATCTTGAAATTTAATGATTCGTTCCTCAGCTATATTCTGCTGGTAACCTATCCAAGGAATTCCTCATACATGTTTCGTATCATGCTTTTGTTTTTACCACTTGATTCTTCAGCATATTAACTGTAGTTATTTTAATGTTCCTGTGTGATAATTGCAACACCTGGGTCATAAATATTATATATTTAAAATGGATATAATACATTCAGTATTTCTAGTACAATTGACGTGAAAAATTACACAAACCCTCCAATGTATTATGATCTCTTTATGTTCTAAAATAGGATTTCTGCAACAATGAGAATGCTTAGTTTGGTAGATACTATCCACTTGTACCAAGACAGCATGTGAAATATGGCTAGTGTGACTAAGGAACTGAATTCTAAATTTTACTTAATTTTGATAAAATTTATATAGTCATTTAGAGCTAATAGCTACCATACTAGACAGCACAGTTCTAGAATTTATCAAATCTAAGCCTAATCTTGCTAGTTTGCATTCAAGAAAAACTAATTCAACACAAATTACTTCACTGTACACTGGGATACATACAAAGAAAATGCTAGAAAGCTTTTAACAGACCCATCAGGTGAAAGGTCTTATAGATATATATACAACTGAGACTTTATCAAGCACAGCCAATAATTTTTCATGTCCATATTTAAAACATTCATGACTACCAACAAACTGAGTAATTCTTGTTAATCAATAAAGACGGGTTGGTGCAAAATTTCAGACAATCGAGTATTTTAGTTTTCTATTCCCTGGAATAAGGCTTGGAGGATGATGGGGCTTTTTCTTCCATAAAATAAAATATGTATGAATTTAACAAAGTATCATAACTTGAAATAAATAAAAAACTTATTTTACTGCCACATTCAGTTTTGACATATTTGTAAATAATGTCATGGCCCAGTATAAAGATATCAAAATTGAAAATCAGAAATAGACATCTTGGCTTACTCTATGTGTTTACCTGTCTTGAGCATCAACTGGAGTGTCATTTTCCTTTTGTGTAAATTGAAGACAATGATCTACCTTGGGCAGTTGCTGAGAGTGAATGGAGCTATATGTATTTCAATGATTATGACTTCTTTTTTGTTTTGCTCAGAACAATCTCCATGATTCTGACATTACAACTTAATATCGACAACGTTGAAGGTTTGCTTTTATTTGTGTTTATTATGTACATAGTACAAAATATTACATATGTATTCTAATTACAAAAGCTCACATCTCCATGACATTATCTCTAACACTGGTGACCAAATCTCATTTAAGCAACTTCCCTTATTAATCATTTATAACCAGAAAATCTAGGATATATGATAGTAAGTTATAATTCAGATGCTCATGAACTGAATCTATTTATCAATTTGCAGATTTGCCCCATTCACCTCCTACTGTTCCCCTGCACTATTTCAACTAGATGAGGTGGTGTACAAACTACTGGTAATTTAGCAGGCTGATAATAGATGTGTGCTATTTTAACATTACAGCAGGGAGTCCTTGTCTTGCCTTTTCAGTTCACAGCGTTGTCGCACAATGTAACACCAATTAACACTTAAGTGATAGAGTTTCAGTTTCTAGGTAAAAACTAGGAATCTTTCTTTCATGCCTCCATACTACAGCCTGTGTAGTTATGATATTTAATCAGCTGAAAGCCCAGGGCATGCACTGGTAGTTGTGTTATTATTTATAATTGAATGCAGCACCGCTGCTGTGGCAAACCTTACTGGCTTCATTTGTGTAAGGTTTAATGGCTTCTGGTACTGCTCCTAGATCCTCACTCACCAGGCTACGCTGCTGTAATGTGGCAGAGTACTTTAAAAGATTTGTTTGTAACTGAAGTCAACGGGGGTACAGGGGAGGAGAAACATCAGTGAAAGCTGAAACAGAATAATTAATTTTCAAAAATAAGCATGATCCTTCCTGACCAATTTTCAAACTCATGAACATGATATTATGGTTCAGAGAGGATAAATAATAATAAATCAAATATCTGATAGAAGTTTAAAGAAACTTTAACATCTCACCTAATTGCACGTACAAACATACACACAAATATATAAATAAAGAAGTAAGGTTTCACAAATTATATTCCAGAAACCTAGTTTTCTGAATTCTTACGTGCTAATTCTTGGTTTTAGTCACAACAGGACCACTGGACTGGGGCTAGCATGGAAATTGGCATTACTGTTATGACAGTGTACATTTTATACAATGAGAATAGTACTTGAAGTGGGCCTGTACAACTCTTTCTTTCTAAATGTACATTAAGAACTTAGGCTGTCATATCTTCATGGGAACAATGGAGTAATTTTTAATAGACAAAAATATAGGCTACTATCGAGATAAATTAGATAATTATAATAACTTTATGTGCTTTGTGACTTTTTTCAGTATCTTTTCCTTTAAGTTTCATTCTCATATATTCATTTGTGTTATGCAAATGTGGATTTCATTACTACATTTATTGATTGATTTCTTCAACAAAATTTGTAAAATATCTACTATATGCTAAACTATTGCCAATATTTTAGGAATGCTTCTTTGAACAAGGTAAATTCAAATTTATCTAAGCAAATTCCGTGATTGCAAATCTTGCCTCCGTGGAGTTCATATTCCACCATAAATATCCTGTGAGACATGCTATCATTCTCTCTTCCAACTTCATGCTGATGAGACAAAGAAGCACTAAACTAGAACCAAATTGGCCTACATCCTTTATATGCAATGTCCTTGATCTGGAAAGGAAATGGCCAAAAGACAACCTACCCCTCTGTCTCTTCTGCTTACTGACTTCTCCCTAATTTTTGTGATTCTGAAAGCTATTTAAAGTGACTGTGGTTTTGCTACTATCATAATCCTTCTATGAAAGGAAAGCTTTTTTAAGAGCAGCTGCTGCTTAAACACTTGAGTAATGATTTAGAAAATACAGTAATATAGTTGAATTTGCTCATCCATATTTTTATGTATGACATGAGCTACAATAGTGGGGGAAAAAAACCTACAGTATAGATGTGAGAATTAAATGAATTTGTATATGGAATGCCCTCTTCGTGTTTCCTGGCATATTGTAGACACTTCTAAATATTATTAATAGTTTTTTTTCTTTTATTACTTCTATCAGCCAGAGAGCACAGTATGTGGTGGTCTACATATTTCACCATATCTTATGATCTAGAAATTAATGGCATAGGAAAGGAAATAAAAGTGTATTAGGAAAATCACTGGATAGAAATTTAAATGATATGGGGTTGAAATTCAGATCTGCAACAATTAGCAGACTTTCAGCTTGCACAATTCTCAGGGGTTAAGAGTAGATGAGCTAATAATTGAGGGATTATTTTATAATTTTAGAGAGAATTAATTGCAAAGTAGTTTACCTTTCTTAAAGTACTAAGAATTATATGATACAAATATTAGCTTTTAATTTATTTCCCTGTGAATTAATATGATATTAAATCTGATCTAAGATGTTTGTAATTATATGCAGTGTTTCATCCCCATCTTTTTCATGAATGATGAATTAACAAAAAACTAACTTTGTATTTACTAACTGAAAGTTTTAGGATGGGCATAAAAATGAAATATGTTAGAACTGAAGTAAGTAATTATCATGACTAACTGATGATATGTGTTATTTATCATTACATGTGAGATTGACCAATACTTGTTATCACTGTGTTTAACTATGAGAGCCAATTACAGAGCATCAATTCCAAAAAATTAATACAAAAAAATTGATTTTGAACATATTTTGTTGGGTAAAGAAAGCCCCAGGTCTAGACCTGACTTCACAGGGCAGAGAAATGCAATCGGGCCTTATGTTTAGTAAGGAGAGACCTGAAATTACTTAATAAATAGCATTAATAGTGACCACTTTATAATATTTTACAAATATGTTTTCACTGATTTTTAACACACAATTTATTTTTCCATAATAAAACCAAATGTTAATAATGATTGTTCTACAACATTATAAATGCGAACTTTCCTATGTATTTTTATATGCCTAGGGCTAGTTGACCATTGCTAAAACTCTTCAGAAAAATTTCCATTATTCACACAATGCAATTCTGATTGTTTTGTAATATCACATTCATTTTGGTAATATCATTTATTATTATTTAGTCAAAGATCCAAATTTTAAAAATCATTGCTTTAGTAAGTAAATGTCATAGTTATACCATTAAAAGCTTTTCTTATGCATTTGTAAAGATTAAAGATTGTCCATGGTCTGATATAATCTTACCACACAGATTTAATTAATCATGATTTACTTTTCTAGCATTACTGACATTTTTTCTATTTTTTAAAATAATCGTTTTCTGTTATATGAGTCAAGATTCCACTCAAGGCCAAGTGCAGTGGCTCATGCCTGTAATCTCAGGACTTTGGGAGGTGGAGGTGGGAAGAAGATGGCTTGATGCCAAGTGTTCAAAACCAGCCCAGGCAACATACAAAACCTTATCTCTGCAAGAAATAAGAAAATTAGCCCAGTGTGGTGGCACACCTCTGTAGTCCCAGCTATTTGGGAGGCTAAAGCAGGAGGATTACTGGAGCCCAGGACTTAGAGGCTGCAGTGAATTATGATCATGCCACTGCACCCCTGCCTGTGCAACAGAGCAAGATCCTATTTAAACAAAAACAAAACAAACCAAACAAACAAAAAAATTCCACTCAATTGCTGAAATAAAGAGACTTTAAAGAAAAGAATACTTATTAACCATGAGATGGTTTATGGCAGTGGTTCTCAACTAGAGTGGGGGCGGGGAAGGATTTTGTATCCCAAGGAACATTTTAAAATTAACATTTTTGATCCTTATTACCAGGGTGGGGTGCTATTTGCTTCTGGTAGAGACCAGGCATGTTACTAAACATCCTGCAGGACAAAAGATAGCTCCTGGGTTAAAAGATAAAGCGATAGGCAGTGAGACACCCAGAGAATAACTGCCGAGGAACATTGTTACCACCTTGAGGGGTTCAGGGGAAAAAGGAGGAAAAAGTTATTAGCGTTCATTGAAGCTACAACCTTGGATAAGTTATCCTGCTAGTGAAGTTATTGCCACACAGGGAAGCAATGACTGTCAGGGACAAATATGATAGCATGACAGAGTGGGGAAGAAATATCTTTGCCTCTCTCCCCTCCTTTAAAATGCCCATGTTCTCATTACTCAAATCCAACTAAAGCCCGTTATCAAGGGAGCCTGAGTGCTCAGAGTTCCTGGGCTTGGAGCAACATAAAAAAGTGTGGAGAAGGCCGGGCGCGGTGGCTCACGCCTGTAATCCTAGCACTCTGGGAGGCCGAGGCGGGCGGATAGTTCTGAGCTCAGGAGTTTGAGACCAGCCTGAGCAAGAGCGAGACCCCCGTCTCTACCAAAAATAGAAAGAAATTAATTGGACAGCTAAAAATATATATAGAAAAAATTAGCCGGGCATGGTGGCGCATGCCTGTAGTCCCAGCTACTCGGGAGGCTGAGACAGTAGGATCGCTTGAGCCCAGGAGTTTGAGGTTGCTGTGAGCTAGGCTGATGCCACGGCACTCGCCCCAGGCAAGA